>JAUJPO010122544.1:0-21427 GCA_032270745.1 Tiaropsis multicirrata | reverse complement strand
CACCTTTTTACATACATAACCGCTGGGGCGAGATCATGCAAATGATACAGTATTTTACATTACTTTTCGATGATTTTAAGACTATGACTGGTAAAATCTAAAAATTAACCTTAAGAATATGTTAAGAATATTATAGATTTCGACCAAAAAGTTAAGAATATCCACGATGAAAAGGATTTACACCATTCTTATAAAAAAAAAGCGTGTATCTAAATATTTGTTACCATCATGATGCTTTTACGTCTAAACTTTTCAAATGTTTTATTTTGTTTCTTTACATACTTTAGAAACTTTATTTACTTTGTTGATTAAAAATGTTTTGCCAGGTATTTGTTATAGATAAAAATCAAAAGAAACGTCAAAGTTTTCGTTAAAAAAAAAAGTTTTTCATCGGCAAGATTATATGCTACTGCACGGGTAGAAAGACATAGTCGACGTGGCTAGCACAGTAATTTAGTATTTTGATTGATTTCACAAGGGCAACGGCCAGCCGACTCAACTATCTAGAGTATTTCTAGACAGGTGAACTTGTCTACTTGTCTACTAGCTGTAAATAGTTTGCTTTTCAGTGGCAGTCTTTAAAGTAATTTTAGTTTAGTTCAATAGTAATAGACTTAAACATTGGCATGCATAGCACCCTGTGTTATGAAAAGGAGTTTTTATTATCTTTTTTTTTTTATTTGACATTTTTCAGGTTCCACAAATAAGTGGTTCTTTTCCCTATATAACAATATGATAAAATTTTAAATAAAGACCATAAAAAAAAGTTAATACAAAATAGTTAGAATGAAACTGGTAATAATATGTGATATTATACGTAAAACCAAGCACCGATTGTGGTAAAAGAGAAATATAATTATGAGATTACAGAAAGCTGTGGAGCCCATTCTTGCACAACTGTGTTTAACAACCTTGTCACCAACCCTGACTACCCTATCAACCCAATTTCCCTCACATGGCATGGGTTGACCCGGGCGAAGGTTCGTTCGCTTGCCAAGTGAACCGCAGCAAATTTGAGTCGAACCTTGATCCATACTATGTGAGCCTTCTTGTTCGTATTGTACTAGGGATCAAAGTTCGGTGACCACTGTACCACGACACCTATCTCTGTCTGAAGAGTTGCTGCGAGAGTCTTACCATTGCTTTTTGAGTATTATTAAGAGTAATGAGAGTTCATGGCGGTTGACCCCATGAAAAAAATCAAAAGATGGCCCTTAAAGTCCTATTACTGGGCTATCCACGTAAAATATCGTACATTTTTGAATTAATCATAAAAATAAGCTGCTATATGTTATCAAGATAAGATTCCTGAGATAGCCGAAGTAACAAAAGATATTTTTGAACTATTTATAAAAAAAAGCTGCTATTTGTTTGATTCCTGAGATAGTCGAAGTGATACATGGTTCTTTGATTGGAACTAACTCTTTCATTTGAACTAAGGCATCCAAGCAGTGAAACGTTAGTTTTTGATTAAATTTTGTGTAGACCATTTTTAATTTTCGGAACTTTTTAATTTTTATCAAGGCGTAAGTGGTATAATGGGTGGTCATCGTGCCTGACTTTTGCTAGTCTGATGTTTTACGTGGCTAGCACAGCAATCTTAGTATTTTGATTGTTTTCACAAGGTCCACCGGTCAGCCGGCTCAACTATCTAGAGTATTTTCTAGACAGGTGAACTTGTCTACTTGTTTACTAGCTGTAAATAGTTTGCTTTTCAGTGGCAGTCTTTAAAGTAATTTTAGTTTAGTTCAATAGTAATAGACTAAAACATTGGCATGCATAGCACCCTGTGTTATGAAAAGGAGTTTTTATTAAAGTTGCGACTATTCAAATTTTGATTTAAAAGTATATCAAGAACATTTAAAAAATCTTTGTTAAAACTGGAAATGGTTGAAAAATGGACTAGGTTGGTTAATATATTTCAGCAAATTTTGAAACCCCCATTTTTGTCCGAATGTACGGTAGTTTTGAGATCGAGTGCCCCCGGGTGATTTCGACCAAAAAGTTCAGAATATTTTATCATCATGAAACAAAAAAAGACACCACTGATTCTTATTAAACAAAAGCGTGTTGCTAAGATATTTGTGCCGTCACTGATCCAGGTCATGCTGTGGGCTAATAAGGTATCAACATATATCTGGTAAAACAACACTGTGAAAGTTGAGTCTTTTTTTTACATTACTTGAATAACACTAAGCACTTACTTCGTTGGGTCATGTAGAAAAAGGAATAGTAATACAGTGTAGGACCCGGTAAGCCCTGGTTAAAATGTGCCGGATTCCTAAATCGGAATGTTGTGGCGGTTCGAGTCTCGCCAAGGACACAGGGTAGTGAGGTCACTCATCGTGTCATTAATTTCCACAGGTTACATTCTTGTGGAAGTAAATTCGGACCTTTTTGTAACATCTTTTTATTTCTAATCTTTGAGCTCTAAATTGTTTTTTGGATGTTGATTTTTAAGACGGATATTCAAAAATCAGTATCTTTGACTACTCATCAGCTACTTTTACTCTCTCGAGTACTGGATTTTTCAAGGAAAATATTTCAATAATTATGTGATTTATGAGATTATCTTTAATGGTAACTACATGGAGTTTAAACTGTAAAAAAAAGAAAGATTTTAGAATACTCGAAATTTTTGACGACAAGATTAATAATTGCATAATTGCTACCCCCTGGAGTGCTTCAAACGAGGTGCCGAAAGAATTTAGCTGTCTTTTTTTAGCTTTAATGTTGAGTCTCTAGAAATTATGTGAGATTTTTATTTTCTGCTTTAATGAGCTGAGGGTTTTTATATACAGTCTTATGATGCTGAAAGGGAACTTAATTTGATTTACATACATTTTTTTGAGGAAATCAACTTAAAAGAGACAGACTTTAGTTTTTGTTTATGTTATATAATATTGATATTGTAACCTTGAAAGTGTTTTTGCCAGTAGATGTATTTGTTTTCAAAAACTGTATTTGATTTGAATTGAATTGGGAATCCGTTACCAGGTGGACCAGAAAAAAAGTTCAAATTGATACCTCGAAAAAACTACTTGATGTTATTTATAACAAAGGTTTTCTTTTACTGAAAGCCCACGGGGCACTGACCTTGATGAGCGAGTTCGAAAAGTCAAACCTGTCAGAAGCTATAAGGAAAAAGTTTCTAATAGTTTTTGGAAAGAAGTGCTGAAATTTTCAAAATAACCGACTCTATCACTCTATCAGAGCAAATCTTTTGAACTTTGACAATTCTAGGACTCTGTCATCAGAAACTTCATTCAGAGCTTCAAAAAAGATACCCTGGCCGGCGACACGTCCACGTACCCAATTTTGCCTAATAACACTCAGCTTTAACCTCAAATGAAATGACATTTATTTTCATCAAACCTTAGAATATGAACGTATTCAGTAAGTTCGGCGAAACACTTCACTCCATTGATGCGCATGCGCTATGGAAAGCAGCGGGTCTTCAGCACATGATCTCAGATGCACCGCAAGACCAAAAAAACCTAGTCTACCTTGGTGGTGGGATTCTAGCCTCAGCCGCAGTCTTGTTTCTCGGTAACCGCTGGTTTCATGATCGACTTTCAAGTTGGAAACTACCAGGACCAAAAAAATCACTCCTCCCGATAGACCTATTTACAAGTCACAAAAAGGAGCATCAACTGCATCTCTTATTAGACGGCTATTTGAAAGCTTACGGTGATACATTTGCCTTCAGTTACAAAGGACAACCTGTTGTTGTTACCACAGATGAAGATACGATACACAAGATTCTGTGGAAGGAGTTCCCAAACTTCGAAAACAGAAAGGTTTGTCCAATTCTGTTAGTTTATTGTTTTAATTATAATTGTGGTTTCTGCGCTGCTTTGAAAATGTTCAAATCAATAGAAAATGACACCCTTGTTAGCCTTAAAAGTGCAAAAATAAGTCTATAATAATCATTCGATCCTACATAGGCATCAAATGAGAAAAATCGTATATGTAAAACCGGATCGTGTATTTCCGCCTTAATAAGGTATCTGTCATTCTGTACAATGCTTCTTTGTATAAAAAGGAATGGGGTGTGCGTAATTTCTTAGTTATAACTTTCGTTCTTGATAGTTTTTCGTTGAAATGCCATGGCCGTGTCATCATATGGTTACCATGGCAAAAGGATCAAAAGCCAAAATGATTAGAAATCTCTTGAAAGCAGTATTGGACGCCAAAAGTATAAAAAACAATTGGGAACATATTCGAGAGGCAAATCAAAGCGTCGAAGACATTTTGAATGGCGCTGCGTTGAACTCGTCACTGGAGATCGATTCGACAAGGTAGTACAAAAATAATGAAACCTCTTTGTTTCCTTCCTGGGCGTGTTCTCAAAAAACCGCCTTTAGATTTCACTGTAAAATTAGCATTTTTCGCCATTCTTCGGAAGATTGTTTCACAAAATTTTAATTTCGTGCCTTTTTTATTTTTCTCCAGAAAAAGAACTTAATTAAAAAGATGGAAAACTTGTAAAATTTAATTCTGATTTTGGGAAAATAAGTCAAAATGCTATCCATCTTAAATGATGACTTTGTTAAAGAGATGGCCGTTCCCTTGGATTTTACTTTGAAGAGTCATCTTCCTGTTTTTATTCTTGATATCCGTTATGTAACCTTTGATACCGACAGAACATTCAAAAAAGTGGGCGTTTGCCACTGATTTGGAATTTTTGACATTAAAACTAGTGGTAATAACATGTATTTACATTGTTGTAGAATCACACGAGACGCACATTCTATCAAAATCTGTCAAAATTCCATCAGTTTAAGACAACCATATATTGAAATTTAGTCCAGTAATTAATTATAAGGATTTCTGTGATGTTTGCGTAGAAAAGAACAGATATTCAATTGGATAACCTTTGTATAAAGATATTCTGAAAATCATTGATAAATTGACCTGATAAAAACTTGAAGTCGTGCTATATTTAATTTAAGTATATTTATTTGCTAATGTTTACAGCTTGGCTAATGGTTACATTATGCAGATCATCACCAAAATGGCTTTCTCGCTTGATTGCGCAAACCAATCAGCACTCAACAAACAATTGGTCAGCTTATCACACCTCTTCACCAGACCTTCAACTCTGGTTCAAAGTTTTTCCAGTCTCCCCATGATTCAAAGCATGTTGAATTATACACCGTGGGGCTTCAACGCAAGCATGTCTCAATTCGTTAAAATCGCAACAGATATCGTAGTACAAAGACGAAAAGAAAAACGCCAGGAACCGCAGGTAATCATAGCCTAGATATCTAAGCCAGGTTCACACACTTAAAAATACCGTAAAATACCGGGTGTGCCGAAAAAAACGGTCCTACTTTTCAAATTTTGACGTACGGTTTTGAAATCGACAAGATCACTTCAAACTTTATAGAAGTTTTCAAAATCTATGTTTTGGTCTTTGCTGTTATTCTTATGTTGAGAAGATTGATTTTATGCCATTTATATCAATTTTTCATTGTTCACAGATTTTACGGGCTATCAAACCATATGCTGTTACAAAACACTTATAAGGCCTGGAAGATATTAGGCATCACTTTCGAGCCGTAAATGAAGGCAAAAAACTGTGGATAGTCTTTTTCACGATTCTTATAATATTTGCATGTTTTGAGCTGCTTATTGTCAAATAGGTTACTTGATTGCAAAATATTTATGACTTTTTTGACTTCAGTTTAACTTCTCTGTGAACATTGGAAAAATAGGTAACTTCACAAAAAATGATATAACTTCTTCTTTTTTCAGTGTATGAATCAAAAACTTTGAGAGACAGTTAGAATTAGACTATGGTATACCTCTCCAAAATTTGAGATCGTTTCAACGATTAATACAAAAGCGTACGTCAAAATTTGAAAAATGGGGGCGTTTTTTTCGGCACACCCGGTATGATGTTTAAGTTGTGACTGACCTACTGCTATTCAGCGCTAACTTAAAAATCACGGATATAAAAAAATCAATAAAGCACAGAGAACGCTATATATAGTATAAAGTATGGCAGCGCTGTAATATCTGGTTTGATTCATCATGCTTAGGTAAACACATGATTTACTGTGACAAAACAATCGTATAGTTGGTCTCGTTTCGAAAAGCTGACGGGATGCTTCTTTGTCAATGACTAATGATTGTTCAGTGAGTTTTTATTCTCTTCTATTTTCTTCTTTACTTAAAAGGATGTGTTGGATGTCCTTCTGGCAGCTCAAGCAAAAGATTCCACAATATCGGATGAAATCCTTTTAGCACAAGCAATCGTTCTTCTGACAGTTGTTCATGCATCAACAACAACTACTATAGCCATAGCAACATACTACATAGCCAAACACAGAGATGTACAAAAGAAGCTACAAGACGAGATTGACACTGTGTCCATGGAGGAGGGCTTCCCATCTTGGGACCATCTACATAAACAGTTACCATACCTTGGACAAGTGGTGAACGAAACACTACGACTCTATCCCTCAGGTAAGCTTTTTGTAGTCGTGTTTGAAGCGACAAGTGGTTAGATTGTTCGCCTCCCGTTCACAAGGTTGTGGGTTCAACCCACAGCCGGGTCAGACCAAAGACTTGACAACTGGTACTCGCTGCTGTCCTGCTTGGCACTCAGCAGTCCCTTACGAGAGCGAGAGTGAAGGTGGAGAAAACCAGGGAAAGGAGTGGAGCCCTCCTCTACCTTCGGGTAGATAGCTATCGAAAAAGGAACCTTCGGGTTGCCTTTGACTACGGTCGCAAACTTACTTAGTCATGTTTATTATATATGGGTATCCGAATAAAAGATGTCATGTTTCCCTTTCTCTCTCCTTTAATAAATCTACAGTTTAAACTTGTGAAACTCGAATTCCCAGGAGACGGAAGATTTTGTTCGAATTATACATGAGTTTTCGACGCTTTCGAATATATAGGAGTTCGAATTACATGGGTTAAACTGTATATTATGTGCATATTTCAGAGGTGTATACAGCTCTGTCAAACCGAATGCTCGATCTTATTAAATCAGACGATAATATTATCTGTACCAGAGTAATCTCGTTAATATACTCTGTACTCTCTGTTTTGTCGATAAAACCAATTAAGTTTTGTCCGATAAAGTATGTGAAATTAATCAAGTTTTCCGTTTTCCTACTTAAGCGTTTATGATGATGCGTGAATGTACAAAGCCAACTACAGTCAACGGGATCTCATTTCAAAAAGGTGACGGTGTTCTCATCCCAACCTACTCAATGCATCGTGATCCAAAAGTATTTGTAAATCCTGAACAATTCAATCCTGATCGATTCGAGTAAGTCTTTTTGTTTTTTAAATATTTTCATCTTTTCATCTGTTTCCTTAGAACAAAGAAAAAAAAACCGAAAAACCCGAAAAGTTCGTAAAAGTTCTGTAATGAGTTGTGGTTTGTGCTATTGTTGTAACGTTTAAAATTCATGATATCCATTAGTAATCTTTTCTACGAAACATCCCGAAAAGCCAGATGTATGCCACTAGTTTTATATTAGTTAAACACAAAAGATTACGTAACAGATATTATGAATCTGCATTCTGTTCTTTTTTTCTGCGAAAATGTAAAATTTCAAAACGAATCGATTTTTTGTGCGATAATTTCCCGAGTTGAAATAGAGCCCAATAAGATTTTAGTGACACCATAACGCATAATATGAGAATAATTGGGATATTTGAACCATCTTTCTTTCAGAACGAAACCATCAAAGCATTTTTATCCGTTCGGCGATGGTTACCGTATGTGTCCGGGAAAAGAAATGGCTTTGTCCGAAATTAAAACATACTTTGCTTCCGTGTTGAAAAACTTTGATTTGTCATTGGTTGACGAGAAACAAGAATTGAAAGTCAAATCGTACTTGACTGTGCAAACCATAATGACGGTGGAAGAACCAATCAAAATCCGCGTACAACAAAGACAAAACTAAGTATGTTTGTCAGTAAAGTCAATTCAACTGATACCAAACAGGCAGGGAACGTTGTTTTAACGTCAAAACAACGTTGTTTGGACGTTGACCGAACGTTGTTTGGACGTTGACCGAACGTTGTTTGGACGTTGACCGAACGTCACGTGACTGCTGGGTACTAGTTTTCTAAGCATGCATTGCCATGGAAACGATAAAGGGTTATGTTTGGCTGGCTGCCACTCGGAAGTCAAATTCACCATTTATTTTTTGAATGGCTTTAAAAAATCTTATTGACACCCCTATATCACCCATCCCCATTAGAAAACGAAGAAACTTTGATGCACGCTTTTTTTATAAGAATACACTTTATAAGAATATTCAAGATTAGTATTAGATTAGCCAAAAAGTTAAGAATAACGGGCCATCATTTTCAATGTCAAATTTTAATTTGGGAATTATACCTAATAAATAGATCTAAAATCTCTCTCAAGTTGATTCAGCTGGCTTATTTCGGGACTTATTTCTATCACCTTTTAAACATTTCTCAGACGAGGCTGATAAAAGCTTAAGAATATATGTTAAGAATATCTTAGAATGATTTCGACCAAAAATCTAAGAATATTCATCATAAATCCATTAAACACCATTCTTATAAAAAAAGCGTGTATCCCCACCAAAATGTGTCATTCCCATTTTCGAACATAAAATAATAAATTTATTGATATACCCCTACTGGCAAAATAATTCCAACTGGGTCACTCAGACAGGTGTGTTTGTTTCAGATAATATTTATTTATCGAAGGCATTTATCGGAGCACATCCAATTATTGAGGAGATGAGAAGGAAAATAGACTGCTTCTCGTTCTCTAACGAATCGTGCTTCTCATAATAATCCATGTCCAGCGATTATGTATATGTCTGCAAATCAGACTAAGAAGTAAGATCACGTTTGATTATTTGCGGGGGTTCAAGTATTCGTGGGAAAAAACTATATTTACTTAAAACATGGATGCTTAAAATCACAAAATAAATTCTAACAAAAATATGAAGATTTTGGGAATATAATGATTTTGAGATAATCAGGCCGCCCTAAAAAAAGGGCGGAAAAATTTATTTTCAGCTCCCCCGGCCGCAAAAGAATTATTTAAATGGATGTGAGAATTTCTGAAATTTTGAAAAAGGAAACAAACGAACACCTTTAACAAAAAACATTTCGCCCGAAAACGGAGAATTTTTTAGGGTTCGGTCTAATGTTTCATTGTATGGGAAATTGATTTCTTATTGTTTGGTTTGGTTTGGTACTTCTAGGGTTAAATCACAAAGTATGTATAATCAAATTTTATAGTTTAAAAGGTATATTTTTCATAACATTAGTAAATATCTATAATACATGTATATTATTATCAAAGTATTTTTCCTATATTTTTCTTGAATATCAAAATGATAAAGAATATGCAGATATCTGCAGTTTTCGTAAATCGCTTTCAAAATTTCATCAAAAAGCTTTGCGCCTAGCGCATATTGAGCATGAAAACAATAGCTTTTATAGCATCTGTTAAATTAAATACACTTTTGAATAAAAATGCACTAATAATAATGCAATAATCTGAAGATAAAGATTAGCCTCGTTTTGATTTTGATTTTTAATTCTTTTTGAATGGCTCTATATAGCATCTTTGAGATTAACATAAATTTGTGTTGCTAAATGGTTGCTAAGGCGTTGTTATCGCAAATATTTCTTAATTACCATATGCCGATTTTCTTTTTTGAAAAAGAAGAATTTTAATAGATTTTCTTTCTTTAAATCTTATGAACAATATAAGTGGTATATATTGAATTGAATTATATTAAAGCATGAAGGTTCGTTTAAAAAGATTCAAAATTGAGAGCCAAAATTGAGAAGTTGTAATAAAATTTACTGGTTTGTGTTTTTAAGACACCAGATGATTTCACGTAATGGATTTTTTACAACAAGTTTATACGTTTTAGTATTAACAATAATGTGTTTCGTAGTACCAGCTTGCCATTGTGCTGGTTCTCAAAAGTTCCCTCTCGTGAAGCGACAGAATCGCGCCTCCAAGGCTCTGGTGACAACAACGGAGAATCTAAAAGGAAGACCAGGGCAAGGATATTACATTGCCATTTTATTTGGTACTCCACCACAAAGGGTATGTTTTTGTGTAATCTGTATACAACGTTGTTGTTACATTGTTTCAACGTCCAAAAAAACGTACTGGCGTTGAAACAACGTTGCTTGGGCGTTGAGACAACGTTGCTTGGGCGTTGAAACAATGTTGCTTGGGCGTTGAAACAACGTTCTGTACCTGCTGGGTACTGTGCATGCTATTCTTTAATAAACAAAGATTTTATTCTCTTTTTTCGTTACCAGATAAATATTCTTAGTTTTTCAAAATGAATATTCTGAACTTTTTCTGAACTTCGCTATAAGGCATTCTTAGAGCAATTATTATCGTAAACAGCAATTCAGTTAAATATGTAGAAACCAGGATGATACAAACGAAACAAGAAATTACATAAGTGATGCTGTGCTGGTTTCTACATGGGAGCAACTTTAAATGACTTTTTGATAAATATTTCAGATCAATGTATTGGTGGATACTGGAAGCAGTAATTTTGCAATTGCATCAAGACCTCATCCATACCTTCCACTTTACTTCCATGCTGATCAGTAAGTGTATATAAGGATCGTTCTTCTTCAGGTTCTTGTATTGTTTCTCATTGATATCTGATGAAGCTCTGAAAAACAGTACTATATCGTTATATATTCGTTTTTATAAGAACAAACCATATAAGAACAGAAGGCTTTGAGGCCAAAAATGCTAAGAACATTTTTAAGAACATTAGGCTTGGATAGCCAAAATTTCTTAAAAAATATCATATTTTTACTGTTTTTTAGTAAAAGTTAAGAACATTTTTTGGCTTAAATTCAGAAAAGTTAAGAATATCTGAAGACTCCCTCCACTCATGGCGTTCTTATAAAAAATAAAATGTGTATTCGTTCGTCTATCAGATTGCTACTGTATATTTTACTTATGTATTTCTTGTCTTTCTTGATATTTCTTTTGAGTTAGCAAGTGAATTCATTATACCTTATATAGGTATTTAATTTCGCGATTCGCGATTTCTGCAAAAAAACGCATTTTGCGGGACTTAATTTCGCGATTTTGCCTGCTTTTCACCTGATTTCTTTCATTTTCCTAGGGAGTTCTAAGCTAAAAGCTTCTGCAGGTATTTAATTTCGCGATTTTTAATAAAATCGCGAAATTGAATAGCCGTGAAATTAAGTACCTTTAAGGTACTTTAAAATTAGCATTCATTTAAAAGGCGGACAGTTCTAATTAGCGGACACCTAACTTGTCCTAGGGAGGGTAGTTTGAGCTTTTATTGGAGTTTGATCTGTGTCTGAAGAAAGTAATATCAGGTCAAATTTCGTCCTAAAGTAATTATAATGTGATTTCTAACTCTAGGCCTACTTAGCTTTTTTGACAAATCCCGGTAGCTAGAGCATTGTATATACCTGTTTCCCTAATATTTTTGAAGCATATTTCTATGCATATATCATCTCAATGTATTTTTCAATCTTTGTTCATTCCAGATCTAGAAGTTATGTTTCTCTGAACCGACCGGTAGCGGTACCATACACGCAAGGAAATTGGCAAGGTGAACTTGGCACCGATTTAATTCAGTTTATCGATGCCTTGAATGTCACCGTCAATGTAAATGTAGCCTTAATCAAAAGCTCTGAAAACTTTTTCATCAACGGATCGAATTGGGAAGGTATCTTAGGCCTGGGTTACACACACCTTTCTAAGGTAAGAACTGTCAAGATTTGTGTTTGTTGTTTTCGTTTTTAACAGAGGAAACTATGAAGAAATCGAAAACAACATGGCGGATTTGCTTCTAAAACTGGACACGTGTTTTCATGGAAATCTATAAGGAGATGTCCAGTGTATCGTAGTGGTCAGTGGCATAGACTATGAATTATTAAAAGGTTTTCCTTGTTTTATAGGTCTTCCGACGCGGGCGGTTTTTTTACCAATTTTGAAATCAGACTCTTCCAATTTTTCGAAAAATAGAAAAAAAATTTCGTCGAACGGCGGGGGAATAGAAAAACTGACTTTACATTCAATTATCTCTTTTAACTGTCTACTCGTTTTCTTCAGGGAAGATCATTCTCTTTTTGAACATCTATGAATTCAATAAATTTGTATGCTAAAAGCAGTAGTTTATCCCATATAGTATTTTACTCACCTTAAAACTTCTTGATTTTTTAGCCTGACAGTAGTGTTATCCCAGTATTTGATCAGTTTGTCATCGACAACATCGTAGACGATACATTTTCAATGCAATTGTGTAGTAGCAGTGAACTCGATCCGTCCGCTGAACCTACAGTCGCTGGTACCCTGGTATGTCTGAAAATACTCTTTAATACCATGGTGTAGATATTGTATCGTTCAAACGCCCAACAGACACGGAACGTTGTGTCAACGGTAGAACATTATTTGGACATTGAAACAAATTTGAAATTCAAATAACATTGTGTGTCTGCCTATAGGCTTCTTCTCGTCCTCCTAAACAAAATAAGGTTTCTCATAGATGGAAGAAAAATGTCTGCCAGACTAGTGTCTGCCGGGAATGGTCATCAAAAAGGAACCGAATTCACGATATATCCATTACGTAATCTTTCATTCTAAAAAGTCAGAGTTTTAACTTTTATTAAGGCCAGCTCTAAAAGATTCTTCGTTTGCGCGTTACCGGGTGACGAAAAAAAATCTCATGTAGGAGGAGGAGGCCGGAATTTTTTTTTTTTTGCATTTTTTCTAAGATGTGATGTTCAAAAATTAAATTTCTTTTTGTTAAAGATGTTTGTTTGTTTGCTTTTTCAAAATTTCAGAAATTCTCACACCCATTCTAAAGTTCGTTTATTTTTTGCGGCCGGGTGACCTAAAAAAATTTCTTACCCAGCCGATAACGCGAAAACAAACATTCTTTTAGGGTTGGCCTAATCTCCTAAATGTTTGTTTCGATGCATCGTTTCGTTCTCCAAACTCGTTTAAGAAACTTAACTTCCCAGCGGGCACGAGGACGTTTTTTTAACGTCCAAACAACGTTATTTGTTGGAATGTTGGAAACAACACAACGTTCTGTGCCTACTGGGATAAAGGAAAGCATCGAATTAGAGAGTGTCAACTGGGTGTTGCAATTTTTTTCATTATTATCAGGTGTTCGGTGACATTGACGAAGACCTTTACAAAGGAGACTTGTTATATACACCCATTGTCAAGAAATGGTATTATGAAGTCATCATTACTGATTTTGCTGTCAATGGCGTCAGCATAGGTAGACTTGATTATTTTATCATTTACTATACGTTTTTTATATAAGCAACTCTTTGGGGTCAGAGCTGTCAGAGCTGAAGTATTTTTGAGATTTAAGCCTCAAAATTCGCTGATGAATTTCGAAGGAAAGAATTGTAAGCAACATTAACAATCTTTGCGGTTCACCTTATTTAATACTTAGGGAGCGGTCATAAAGTATCTAGTGAAATCTTTTGGCCCTCTTTAGAGCTTCTAGGACGGTATTTCGATAAAATGGAGGATTTTTGGGAAAGAATTTTAAAAATTTTCTCCTGTCGGCCCAACCATGGTGGCGTCCCCAGATAGAACCCCTTTGTTTTAATGGAAAGTAATGATTGAAAACGGTGCTTCCAAACAAAACAAACGAATAAGTTTTTTGCCAGGCGGGGGTGCGAATTATTTTTGCCAGCCTCAGGGGGGGGGGGGGTGTGAAATTTTATAGCAAGTGAGTCATTGAATTATTGTTATGACCTACACAAGTGTACATAATCGGCTCTACTTATTAAAAACCAGATGTATGTCATTTGGTAGAAGTCTTTATTTTCCAACTTTCCATGAGTTCTTTTTGAGAGGTTTTATAAGAAGCTGTAGATAAGGTACCAGGCAAACATATAAGTTTGGTCAATACTTTTGTTTAAAGACTTGTCGTAGATGTTAAATAGTTTATTAATACTTAATCAAATCTAAGATCATTTGTAGATGATGTACGAAGTTACAAGGTATAAAATGCTTTTTAACATGCTCAGATAGGTAGGCTATAACCGATGGAGGAAAGTGCACTAACTATCATTTTGGAAATTAATTACTCTCCTAGAACAAGAAAGCCTAACCTCCTGCATCCCACCCTGGCTTCAATTCAACTCCTTTTCTTTTCAGGTTTGAACTGTAAGAAGTACAACTACGACAAAACGATTGTGGACAGTGGTACCACTAATCTACGAGTTCCTGAAGATGTCTTCAATGCCATTCTTGTTCATCTTAAGAAATATGATAGAGTAAGTAAAATCGAGGAAATAAGTAATTATGAGAGCCCGTCTACTTCAAATCTTAAACTGATTCGGAAGTAGACGGGTCTCATAGACTTGAATTTTTCTTCAAGATCTTGAAGAAATGCTCTGAATGACTAAAATCGCCTATTGTTTTAATGTGCGATTTAATTTCCCAACTGTCATTTTTGGTGGGGACTTCAAGCTGTTCAATGTTACTATACTAATTTTTTTTCAGAGTAGTTATGAGCTTTGTGAAATGTTAAAGTTAGTACGGGTGAAAAATATTAACCACCCAATTCAATTCACCCAATGGGCCAATTCATGATATCCGTGACGTAATATTTTAAATCCCAAAAATATGGATGTTTGCCACCTGAAAGTCCAAAATTAGTGGCAAAGATGTTTTTGTAAAAAGATTGATGACAGGAAAATGTAAATTAGTAGCAAGCACCCGCCGGTTTTTTAGGATGCTTCCGTATAAAAGATTTTGTCATGGATATCATCAGCCTGTACCCAAATCCTACTTCTTTATTTATCTTTTAGCCTCTACGTGAAGTGAAAAATCTCTATTGATACATGGAAAATAAAGTCAATTCAATTCACTTGAGGCATAGTTTTTGATAAATTTTAATTGTTTTCTCATTTTTTAATGACGCATGCAATAAAATTTGATTATCACGTTAATTAACATTTCATAAACAAAGAATAAAATTTGAAAAGCTCTCCATTGTTATCACAGTCCCCAGATCTGGGGACTGACGAACAAGAGAAATTTGTCTAAACCCACACACGGGAAGATTAGCTTCAAAATTAAAAATTCGGATCGTTTTGCGGGTTTGGCACAGCAAGTTTGGGAGCTAAATTACGGTTCGGATCATGCCAGAAGGAGTAAATAAATCTAGAAGTAAATTTAAAAACCAAAAAGCTTTCTAACTGTCTAAACTTCGTCGAAATAGAATTGAGACCATATCTGATAATGAATTCTATTTTTCAATTTCAATATTCCCTTCCCTCAATATTAGCTTGGTGTTCCGGATGAATTTTGGATCGGACGCCAAATGATGTGTTGGAATTATGATAAAACACCGTGGGAAGAATTTCCAGATATGTCAATCTCTTTACTGTCGTCTGTCAGCAGCTCCAAAGAATTCATCCTTAAAATTACACCACAGGTACTTATGATAGCCCCAACAGACGTACAACGTTATTCCAACATTGTTTCAACATCCAAATCACTTTCTGCCGTTGGTTGAAACAACGTTGAAGTCGTTGAGCATAATTTGGTGGAAAAAAAAGTAAACTAAAGCTGAAACGTTCTTTGTACAATCATTATCACTCAAAAAGAAATCGCCTAAACTCCGAGCTTGGGGCCATCCATTTTTGGTCATTATTTATCTTCCCCAGGCAAGACCCTAAGAAGAATTTTTTTTTTTGAAATTTCAAAATAATTTTTGCTTGTAACCATGAACACCACGATAGAAGACTTTTAAGCCAGTATAGCCGATTTCCTTACCTAACTTAAAATATTTGTTATCAAAGTTGGCTTTTTTAGCTTTCTTTTTGTCATTTTCATCATTTTTGCGACTTTGACTGCAAATAACTACTCATCAGACACACAACGCTATTCCAACATTGTTTCACAATAAATAACGTTCTGACGTTGAAAGTCCCCCTTGAAACAAAGTTGTTTGGGCGTTAAAACAACGTTCTGTGTCTGCTGGGTACGTAGTGTTTATAAAAAGTTGCTCTACCTGCTTAAAGGTCTTCTATATAGTTTTTTGAGAGCTTTCGAGTGGTACAAATTCTACTTACAGGCATGTACAAAAATAATTTTGAAATTTCAAAATAAAATACTCTTAGGGTTTTGCCTGGATAAAATAAATAATGACCGAAAAAAAGGGTAGGGTTTTTTGGAGTGGTAATAAATGTATGAAGAAGTTTTTTCCTGCAAGCAGCCTGCTTTTATCTACCACGACCTCACTATTTTAAGTAACGGAGGCGGGAAATCCAGGGGGTAAATTAATGTAACATTGCACTTTTCCAAAAAAATTATATAACAGTACAATATCATTTATTTACTTTTTTGTTTCTTTCGTGTCAGCCTGCATCTGGTTTCTACATGTTAACTCTTTCTGTCATTTAATTTAGCTATATCTGCGTGAGACAATAGAACGCGGACCATTACCAGGGCAGCATTGTTACAAGTTTGCAATCACCAAAGCTGAAAGAGGAACAGTTATAGGTGCTGTCATTATGGAAGGTTTTTATGTCGTATTTGATCGTGAAAATGTTCAAGTTGGATTTGCAGCTACTACTTGTGGAGGTATGTACATTTTATTGCCGTGGAGAATACAAAAGTTACACGCGTTTTTTATAAGAATACACTTTATAAGAATATTGCCAAAAAGTTAAGAATGTCCTAGGAATATTACCATCTTTCAAGGTTAATTTCATTTTTGGAATTTATTCCTAAACACATGTAATTCCAGTGGGTCCCAGAGACAAGGATGTATTTTTGGGAAGACGGAATAATGTGATCGATTTCTTGGTTTATATATGCTACCCCGTAACAACATCTTTTCTTCATCTTTTCATCATCTACCAATTTGAGACCAAGCCGTTTTTTTAGTACAAAAGTCTTTTAAAATCGCTTGAATAAAAGAGACAAATATTTGTCTCGATGCTTTGTTCTCCAATACATAACTTAAGAGACTTAACAACTACGGAAAATTTAAATTGGCTGGTCCACAACATCTTAGCCACTTTTGGAAGGACGCATCGAAAATCTTCTTCTGGCTAATTCTCAGCAGGCATAAGACGTCTTTTTAACGTTGTTTCGACGTCTTTTTTAACGTTGAAAAGACGTTGAAACAACGTCGTGTGTCTGCCGGGTTTATACAAATACACTTTTCAATTTTAGCTGAAGGTCGATTAAATCCTAGATCAAGCGTCTCAGGTCCATTCAATAGAGGTAATTCTTTTTTATTGGCTGGGTTCTTCTTCCGAAGAAGATAACTCACTTTTAAGTCCCATTTACAAGCAACTTGAATTTATTTTCATTCAAATTTGGTGCACCTTTTTAGGAACAGCTACTTTTTAAAACGTAGGCCTCTTCAACGAAATTAATATCATCAGCAGGGCGGGAGTTTTTGAATTTTCTAGAAGTAGAGTAAAACTATAACTTTTGAAAAAGCTTTTGCTAAATGTTTAAAATAAAAACTTTGTCGTTTCTTTTTTGAATTTTTATCCACAACTATAACTTTTTTATTATCACATCTTTTGTGTGACATTGAATACTTTCACTCCAATCCGCCCCAACGCTTCTTTTTACATTTATACTTTGAGCCATGGTATCTATCCCAGTAGGCACGGAACGTTGTTTTAACGTTGGAACAATGTTGTGTGCCTTAGACTGATGCCTACTGATTTTTACGTATTATCTTCAAACCTTTAGAAACGATAGCCCTCAAACTGAAAATTTTCTTATAAAAAAAGTGTGAAACATATGGGTTGGAATTCACCGAGTAAAAGATTACCAGGGAGGCCATTCCATTTGCAGCCTCGTTCCCAGAGGCGCCATTCAATATTTTTTGTATTGCGCGTCAAAGAATACCCTGTAACTGGCTACTTACTTTGATTACGTAATCGATAATGACAGCCACTTCCATGAGAGTTAAAATTTCGAGCCATCATCAAAAGACGTCAAAAGGCGCGCAATGAACCCTGGGAACAGCGTTGTTTCATTTGTTAAAAGCTTAAGAAAATCTCCGAAAGCAGTGAAATAAATTATTCGACTCGTTAGTTTTATCATTTTTATCCTGATATCTATTTTCTCAGCGGATCCAGTGGATTGTGAATACATCGAAACGGAACCAGCAGACAGTGCATTGTTAACCGTTGCTTACGTAATGGCTGGTGTTTGTGGATTGTGTCTGTTACCTGTATTTATATTACTGGGACAAGCTTCTTGTAAAAGGAGGTTGGAATATGATGAATAGGTTGATGGACAGAAAAATATCAATGAAAATATATTCCTGTAAAATTGAACGGTAGAAAAGTGCTTACTAGTATGCATATATACCTCCATCTTCAAATTGGACTAAAAATGACGTCCTAATGTGTTACTCGAAATCTTAACTCGAGTATTTTGGACCTCAATAAAAATTAATGGACAAATATGGAACATCACTCCTAGAATCATTTTGGGGAACTTAGTTCTTTTCTCAAGCTTACATCGCCATACAATGCGACTAAACTAAATGCAACGTTTCTATCATATCATAAAACATTGTTAGCTGGTATGGTTTTAACATAAATTTATGGTAGATTATTTTCATATAAAATTATATTTTAAAGAGAAGGATATAATATTTTTATAGTGTAAATAAATAGTAAATGACATTTTAATAGGTTTTTCATTTTCGTTCGAAAAGGATTATTAGAGAGGTCCCCAATATTGGTGTTTGCGTGATCGTGTGATTTTTTGGGCCCTGACTGTCACTTAGTTTTAGCAAAGTTTGGTTACGTAAGTTTGGTTACGTAAGTTTGGTTACGTAAAGTTTGGTTACGTATTTAGCTGATATAAAGAGAGAGTTTAAAATTTCAAAAAGCAATATCAAACATAATCAAGGACTTGAAATATACTAATAGAGGTTTTGGTTTGATTGTGACCTTTTTTCTTTACTAGATTATGTTGCTTTCTTTCTTATAAACTTCAATTTTTTTAATAACGGATATTGCCTTTGGGGCCTTTGAGAGTTTTTTCTAGCTAAGGTTGATGTGCTTACAGTATTTATATGATATTTGCCACTTTCTCCCCGCCAGGCTTTCCACCAAAAAATGAATAGCTTTTAGTCATTTTTCTTTGTTTCTTGCTCTCTATACCAGTAAAAGTGTTTTCAACTTGAGAATTTGAAAACACGAATTAAAAGAACAGGGAGACATACACTCAATCTTAAAACAGTTAAAAATCTAATGTTACAATTACAGTGCAATCCCAGTGCAATGCGAAATGTGCCAGCAAAAATCTATCATAACTAAAAAACGATCCATATATTATTTCTATTTTTTGGATTACTGTCAGGAAGAACAACTGTTGCACCTGGTAATTGTTTGCTGTGTTACTACAACAACATAATACATAAATTTTGGTCGTCGGCGTTAACTCTTTCAATACCGCCAGAAAGAGAAAATTTCCGGATTCTAGCAATTGACAAATGAGAAAGTTTGCAGGGCGTTTTCTCACTAATGAATAGCTTCTCCACTTTTTGGCAAAGTAAAAGTTGTTCAAACATAACCAAAAACCCTGGGTGAACAATTAACTTTGTTGATATACTGAGATATACACTCTGCTAGGGGGGGGGAGGGGTTGTTGATTTGGGTCGTAAATGTTGTGCTGGGTTTGAGGATAAAGGTTATGCTGGGGGTTTTATTCATTTAGGTGGGATTTAGAGTCTTTCACACATTTTTTATTGATTCATCCAGTATTTTCAAAAAAGTTTTTTCATTCATTTCTTAACAAAACACAAAGAATAACTCTTTTCTTATCAAATGTTATTATTGCCATGGTTCAAAATTACCAAGTTATGGGTCGGGTCCCTCTAATAAAGTACTGTTATAAGGTGGGACCCTATTTTTGGCCCAGGCAACTTCCCCCCGGTAAGGTAAAGAGGTGGGACCTTATCTCAAATATTTCAGGTGGGGGAATTCAATTGTGCTGGGACTGAAAATTTCAGGTGGAACCTGGAACCCCCTTGCACACTATGAACAAAAAGAAAAACAAGTCCACTTTAGCCGTTTTGGCACCTTAGAATCGCAAAAGAATTCTGACCCCTCAGCGCCAACCGGTGGCGCCTCGGGTTGCCTTTAACTTAGGTTATCATTTCCATTGGCCCCTCGCTTTAAAAATGGTAGCGTGGGCCCTGCTCTTAGATCACTTTCAAAGACGAGTCACGGCCCCTGCAAATACTCTTCATTCTTAAAGACTTCGCAGGGTTTTCAGTGGTCAGAGAAAACTTGGAAAGTCTGGGAATTTTTTTTGAAAGGATTTAATTTAGAAGGGTTTTTGCTGATCTAAGAAGTTATATTTTCTAAAGTTTTCCTAGTCGGACCCAACCATGGTAGGCCCTCCTGATTAATTAAAATGATACTGCATTTTATTTCAATGAAACTTTAAACTAACCCACCTTTCAACCTTCAAAATCAATATTGCCTGTAACAGGAAGTGTTCTCAGTCGGGAAAAATTGAAGTACAGTTGACTCTCTCTAATTCGAATCCCAAGGGGGAAGAATTTTTGTTCGAATAGTAGAAAGTCTCTGCAGTAGAAAGTCTCGACGAACGTAGACGCGGTGACTTTTATTTTGTTCGAATAGTAGAGAGATTCGAATTAGAGCAAGTCAATTGTATTTCGAAATAAGAAGGGAGGGTTTGGAAATTTTATATGAATTTCGTATGGGGGGGCGGGGGTTTGGATTAAAGGGGGTTGATATGATACAGGGTTCAAACTCCTCCTCTACAAACTATGTGAAGTGAATTTTTGATGCGTGAATAGCAAGTTTCCCCCAATTTCCCCGATTTGGGTGGAAAAATCAGGATTGCGTGAATTTCGAAAAATAATTGCATGAATGCTAGACGATCGTGAATGCGTGAATTTCGAAAAATATTTGCGTGAATGCGTGAATTGAGGTCTTTTCTCTTGCTCGTCTAAGGTCTTAAATATCCTCTTGCGTAACATCACTATCATCTATAAGGGAGGAATATGAGAACATCACACTATGTCTGTCGCCCCTACCCGCCCCAGTCAACGCCCATTTTGCTAGCCTTCGTCCGACTTCTCGAGTCTCTGCTCCACATATTGTGTGAAACCGAAAGCGAATTTTCATTTTCGATTGCGGCAGGCAGGCAGAGCACTGGAAAAGTGATAAAAACTGGCACATAACTTTGGTAAGTTCTCTATACAATCTTAGTTCAATTAGTTTAGTTTTAACTTGACATTCGATTGAGTTCAGTCAGGCTTCATCCATCATCCAGTCAACTGCACTCCACCATAAAGGCTAATTATCAGACTGACCGCCAGTTGGAGCAACTTCATAAAAAATAAGATTCACTTTTATTTGCCAATGTCCTAACCCTTTGAAGGAGAACTTTCAA
>JAUJPO010122433.1:0-21428 GCA_032270745.1 Tiaropsis multicirrata | reverse complement strand
AATGCGCTCTTTTGATTGGTTCTCAAGCGGTCAATATAATACGGTAAAGACCACTTCAAGGAAATGGCTACACTCACTAATATTTTCGATGATAGAAATTGTGTCATTGAAATATTTCGTCAATTTGAACAAGATTTCAAGAATTAACGTTTCAATAACTTCTTCTATAGGGTTGACGTCAAAATGAATCGGGGGAAAACATCAAAAATAAATAACGAAATTCATCGAAAATCAGGAAAGAATGTCACTTTCTTGTAATCGAAAGCATATTGTGCATTAACAGAGACTCACCAGTAAATAAACACAATAATATAACTGTTTTGTCGGTCAATACGGAAATTATTGACCTCCAAACCAGTTATTATTGTATAAATACACACAATTTTAATCTAATTTTCTTTGGAAAAAACGGTTAACAAATACAATACTAACCAGTTTGGCTCGGGCTTTACTAGAAATATTGCCCTTTTGACCTCGGGGAACATTTCTCAGTAAAGCCCTCACTTATCGGTTAGTGTTGCATGTTGTTTTAGTAATGACTTAATTTTTCAAGATATATATCGAAAACAATAGAAATTCGTTGTACCTGGAAATTCATTGAAGAAGTTTGCAATATCGTAAGCAGCGTAATTTACTCCGGAGTATTCGTAATCGATAATATGAAGACTTCCTGAAAACAAAAATTGCAGTTTTAAAAAGTTTACAAGCTTTTACGAATCAAGCAATGACCAAGAAAATATAGTTGTCGCGAATTTTGAGATATACACCTTTCCCGAGATGTTGCTTTTTTTTAAAGGTTTTCAAATCACATCAAAATTTATATATTTATGATTGTACTATAGAGAGGAATCAATCCTGAAATTTTGAGCTCAAAAGCTCTTTTCTATCACTGTATATGGCCATGTTTGTTCACGGTCAAATCTCTCTTAAAAATCAAAATAACTCAAAAACCGGAAGAGATTTTCAGATTTTTTTTTTTTAATTGTTTTGTATTTTTTTACAGATTTTTATTAAATACCAAAACGAAACACTCAAACATTGTAACAAAAAATTCGGAAGTTTAAGAAAACATCTCGGGAAAGGTGTATTAAAAAACTAATCAACAGGAGAAGTCTGATTTCAAACGAGAGAGACTCTTATTATCATTGTATTAGATTATGGCTTGTTTTCAAGTTTATCCAACAACAAACATCCAACTTAGTTGGATAGACCGCTTATTATGATCGAACTAGAGATTTCAAAGTGTGTTCATTTTTTAATAAAAATACTAAATACCGTGAAAACTCTCTGAAGAGAGTGGGTGCAAAAACAAGTGTCCGTCTTACAGAAATAAAAAGAAAATTTAAAAAGAGATTGAAATGAACTGAAATCAGTCCTTTCCTTGTCCGTCATATAGAAATGTCCGTTTTGTCCGAGTATTTTCACTGTAGTATTTCTTAATTTGTTTACTTTTGTTTGCAGTGTTGTTGTTTCACAATGGACAAGAATGTTAGAAATTGTTGCATCGCACTTGAGACGAATCGGAATCAAGTATGAGTTCATCACCGGAAGGTAAACAACAAAATGTTAAAAGTGTGCCTCGTCGGGTTTATGTATCTCATTGCATGGGTGTGCACGCAAATGCATTCTCTCCGACTGGATACCTTAAGTGTACATAATTTCGCGGTAACTAAAATTTAGCACAGTTTAAATGTTTCAAAAATCCAAAATCTTGAAATTCAATACACGCAAAAAACTTCATATGCGTTGTTTGTTGTGTACGACCTCCCCTTGTAACATCGAGACCATGAAGTTGTCTCATTGGGTGTACACGCAAACGCGTTCTGTTCGACTCGATATAACAAATCGTTTGCGTTTGTTGCACACGATCTGCGCATTGTTTTATCGAGACAATAAAAAGCCAATTCTTCGTGTAAGTGTCTATTTTTATTGTAGTTTGTGGTCTGTTTTTATAAATGAAATTATGAATTACTTATATTTATAAAAGAGACAAAGCATATAACTGTAGCTATAAAGATGAAGGGACCAACTCTTGAGATCCTGGACCTTTTTTGTTTTGGTATTTTACGAGTTTTGGATGAGGGAAGGAAGTCAGGCCAGGGTGAGGCTGAATTTCTATGTGCCAGATGAATCAGAGGTAACAAAGTAATCTAATTTGCAATTTTGTTACAGGTCAAAATAGTTGTTCTTTTCCTAAAATCCAACATTCTTTTGACACTGTTTATTGATTTTAAAAATTGTTTTGTTTAGTGTGAATGCTAAAAAGCGGGCAGACATTGTGGAAGCGTTCAACAATGAGATCGATCCACAGGTAATAATTTCAAAATAATAAAAAAATAAAATTCTGCTCTCGTCACTTGCTTGGAATAAAAATCCATTTTGACCGGGCCATTCCAGAAATAAATATCGGGGTATTCAAAAAGTACGTTCGTCGCCAAGGGAGGGGAGGGGGTGAGGTCAACAAAAAAGCGAACAAAAGCGAACGTGGAGAGGCGGGTCTAAAAATAGAACAAAATGGATGAAGATAATTTTTGAATGCTCCCTATACATGGTAGGGGTGGGAGGATATAAGCTTTTTATCCCAATCTCCTGGACAATTTACATTTTCAATCCCCGGGCATTAGGTTTACTACCGGACAAGTGTCGACATATATCATCCACCCCCATGCACGAATTATTTCCAGAACAACCCATCTATTGTTTGATTATCAAGCTTTTGGATATACTGTATGCTATAAAGCTGCAATCACGATTTTCTCACTAGGCCAACCCTAAAAAAAGTTCGTTTCCGCGTTACCGACCGGGTGAGAAATTGTTTTAGGTCATCCGGCCGCAAAAGATTAATGAACCTTTTAGAATGGGTGTAAGAATTTCTGAACTTTTGAAATAACAAACAAACAAACTTCTTTAACAAAAAAATATATAGTTTTTGAATTTAAACAACCATCACACATCCATATTAGCTTTTCTCGAGATTTGTGACATAAGCTTTTTTTTTCTTCCAAGATACTGATTTGAGAGAGAGGTTTTTAAGGATGTTTAGTATCGGAGACATGGATGTTTTAGTTTTTTTCAAGATACATTCAGACAAAGGTGCTCTTTCCCTGTGTATTGGATGTATTTGTTTATTGAGCTGTGTTCATTCATTTGTTTGTTCATTCTTATGGCCTTAAGGGTTAATTTCATTTGAATATCAGGTAGGTCCATCAAAGTATTACTTGTTTTCCGTCACCCGATAACGCGGAAACGAAATTTTTTTAGGGTTAGCCCTACGTCTACGAACGTCAACAAATAAAGCGGGGGATTTCTACTTGCCCTCGATGTCATAAACACTATCTTAAACTATTAGATTGCTACTAATAATAAATTTTAACTATGATTCTTGTTTTTCCTTTTAGGTGATGTTGGTCTCTTTGAAAGCTGGCGGTGTTGGTTTGAATTTAATTGGTGGCAGTCATTTGTTTTTGTTAGATCAACACTGGTAAGCATAGAAAATATAAAAATTGTTAAGTTTAGTGAACCTCTCATTATTATTATCTTCATAAGAACCAAAGGAAAACAAAATCATTCACTTCTCTGTATAAAAGCTATTTCACGGATTGGACAGTTCCAGAAAGACATTTTTCCCGTGGGAAATAATTATTAACCTCCGGACATTTTACATTTTCAATCTCTGGGCAGTAGTTTTACCCCTGGGAAAGTGTTAATTTAACCCCCTGACACTCAATCCACCCCCTGAAAAAATTTTCTAGGACAGAATATTTTAATTTTAACTTTCTAATTAATGCTAGTTCATGTGTCAAATTGATGCGACCGGTCTTGGACCACACAATTTCAATTTTTTAGGAATCCCTCCTTGGAAGATCAAGCTTGTGATCGGATTTATCGCGTTGGACAACTGAACGATTGTGTTATTCATAAGTATAAAATTACTTCTTCCTGAGATTCCTAAATTTTAGAGAGCGGGAATGACGAACATCGTACTTCCAAAAAAGTCATTTTAACAACCTTCAGGCTTTTGGTCATATCTCAAAAGGATTAGCATTTCAGCCAAAATACCCTATATTATAGTCTAATATTTTTACAAAGCTGACACCAGTTGTACCAAAAGGTTAGCCTTGAAACCTAGTACTTTGACCACTATCTGGTCTTGAAGTTTGAGTGATTAGAAGTGATATTTTTCGTTTTTCTCTCTTTCCTAAAAACCTTCCGTTTATCTTTTAAATACTTTTTTTAACTGTATGTAATAATGGATTATGAATTATTTTGTGTTTGCTGTAGATTCTTATGTGAAGAAACTGTGGAAGAGAGAATAGTGCAATTGCAAGAAAAGAAGAAAGCACTAGCTGACACTGTTCTTTATGGGTTAGTTTCATTTAAAGTAAAAATAAAGATGACAATTGCCAATTTCTTTGCAGAGACGGATACAAAGGGTACTCAAATTTTTTGACGGAGAGTGTTGACTTGACTTGACCAAATAAAGGAATATGGCCAAAGACAATTTCCGTCAAAATCTCTGAGAACTTTCTGTATCCGCCATTGATGTGTCTAAAGATTGATTATGGATTTTCTTCTATGAAGAAAGCAGCATCGATAAAATTATTATTCTTTTCGGTTCAAAATAATTTATTTTAATGTAATAAACATTATTTCTTCTTCTTTTTCACTTTTAGCGGAAAATCTCAAAAATTGACGCTGGACGATTTGAAATTGATTTTTGGTATCGGATCACGATAGACTTATCATTGCATCGACACACATTAGACTCCAAAACTTTTCGGTTGTTCTTTTTTCAGTTATTATACCATATTATTACCGTGACCGATTTAGATGGTTTTTGTAATTAAATTCTTCTTTTTTTCCCCGGGGATTTGTATAATTTGGCAGTCGCCTTTTAACTGCTCATTTCATTCCATTTGGTCTGCAACATACACGCTTCCACTGTTCTACTTGCTAGTTTTCCCATAGTATTAATTTGGTATAAATAACGAAGCATATCGTGTTGTATTTTAATTTCGGCTTCAACTTTCGCAGTCAAAAAGAAAGAAATGGATTTCAGAAAACACCTATAACCAGCCATGACACTATATAGAAAAATATTCTATGTGGTATAAAAAGTTGTATTTGATTGAATTGTAGGGGATTACTATTAGGTTTTCTGTAGCCTAGATATGTCAGCCAGGTTCAGTCACTTGGTAAAATATGATGGTTAAGTTCTGACTGAAATTCTTATTCAGTTGTTCAGCGCTAACTTAAAGAGTGTATAAGTTTAGTTTATTATGAATTTTCATTTCTGGTTGCCTCAGCGTACATTCGGTTATGAAGAAGAGAAGGGACGAGTCAGTAAATCTCATACCTTTGACCTTATACCTTTAATTGGTAAGGATTTCTTTTTTTATTATTATTAAAATGATTTTTGTATGTAAATAAAAAAAAAATTGACCACAAGAAAGAGGTTTATATATTTTGTATGCCTTATTATTTTTATTATTATTATTAACAGTTATAATTTTCAATTAGACATTGCAATTATTGACAGAAAATCTTTGTTCCTCTTTTGATGTACACGTTTCTTTTTACAAGAACAAACTTAAACTATATAAAAACAAAACTCCAAAAGGTTAGAAGAACAAATTTTAAGAACATTTTTAGAGCTTGATTACATAAAATGTTGAGAACGTCCTAAGGCTTCTTGTGGTCAGGGTAGTGTTTCTTCTTTCTTTTAAAGGAGAGGATGATATTTCTATACTAATAACGGAGTTGGATCTCCTAGATATTTTTAAAACCATCAGATTCCAGTAAGCTTTGGCAATGGGCTTTTACAGAAAAAACCTGTAACCCTCAACCCATGTTGAGGATATGGGATATCCATGGGAGCTTGAAAACTTTCATTATCCTAGGATATCCAGGGGGTAAGAATTTGAAGACCAAGGATATCCAGGGGGTTTGGAATTTTTAAGCACGTATATCCAGGAGGCTGGTGTTAAAGAAATAGTGACCGACTGGATTTTTCAATAGCCGATATACTGTATCTACTAAATATTGATGAGGTAACTGATTTCTGGAAAATCTTGTTAATTTTTTCTTACCCATTGTTGTTCAATAGTCCTTCCAATAGCTTTTCATTTTCCATTGCAGCACTAAAGAAAATAATATACGATACTAACAGTAGTGGAGAATGATATCACAGTGTGCTGAAAGTACATCCATCTATCAATCAATTGGCCACTTTGCAAGGAAGATAGCGTTTGAATTCTTTGCGATAACTGCTCATCTTCAATCCATACACCAGCGGATTCAATGCTGGACATGAGTATAAAAACAACAACATGATTCTGAAACCAGTGGCTTGGAAATCAAGTAAAGGTATGAATGCTTTAAGGGTGTTTATAAGTATGAAAGGTGCCACACAGACGGTGTAAAGAGATACTGTCATACAAATGACTTTAGCGTATTTCAATTCTCGTAAAAATGCTTTTAGTCTTTGGTTTTCCTCCGTATTCGGACCGTTCGATTTACAAAGCGGGGCCCTTATACTTTTATGTTGCGATTGGTAAATCTTTCTTAACAGGAATGCATTTAAACAGACAATTATGAACCATACCGGCACAAAATTACCTAGTTCTATAAAAATAACGTATTCATGTCGAATGATGACTGAAAAGTTACATCGTATCGATTCTAAGTACCGACTGTTGATTGTACGCTCACCGACAAACACAAAGGGGAAAATTCCAAATAATAAACTGAAAAGCCAGGACGAGCCAATACTCAATTTGAGTTTCATTTCCGACATTGTTTTGTATTTCAGGGGCCAATGAATGTTGAAAAAACGATCAAAAGTTACCAGTAGAAGATTGGTGTTGGACAATGTGAAGCTCATTATAGCTGTAAAGACCTTGATACGACATATCACCACCAAGTGTTGGTGCTCAACGAAGCCATAGATCTGGAAGGGTAAGCTGAACGTAATAATGAATACGTCTGATATTGCTAGATTGCAAATGAGAATGTTTGTGAATGACCGAAGATTTGGATTGCGTACGGTAGCCATTATTAATAGAATGTTACCACAAGTTGATACGACTAAGATTATGATGTAACAAGTCGTAAAAATAATTTTTTGGGTAAGGTCATCCATCATCTTCGGTACCAAGCCAGTATACTACTTTTCTCGAAACTGGAAGACTTTTCTATGATTCTCAAAAATTATCTTTTGTTCGACAGATTCTGCACTAATGGTTCTTCACAATTTTCTCTGGAGGGAAACCTCTTTTTTGTTTTTGCCGGTCGATTGCTCTCCTAACTGCGCTATTTGACCGTTGCTATCACACCATCTTATGTTCATTATCCCTTCTTTTACAATTCACGGTAGCTCTTTAGGATGAACAAGCGAAGATATTTTTTTTAGTCACAGTATATCAGCAAAGATATTTAGTGTCGACCAATCTACTACTTCTTGTTTTTGTATACTTGCGCATAATTCATATTGCAATTTAAGTCCACTTCGTTCTAAAAACCGTTCTCCAAACTCGTTTAAGAGACTTTACTACGTAAAACTATTTTCGATTCGATTCTATCTTTTCAATTTTCAATTCAATTTATTTTTATTTTTAACCACTTGTTAAAACCAATCATTCATTTTTCACCTGCATACCAATTTAAAAGAAACGTTTAATAAAACAAAAAGGATGAAGAACGAAGCAGCTGTCGAAAATTAGGCCAAATCTCGCTTTTCGATAAAATTATATCTTTCAATATTTTTTACAATAATTTTAATTGTTGTATTGTTTTTTATTTCTTTATATCAACATTTTTAGCGAAATCTCTCTTTAAAAATAATTAAATGTTCACGGCTAGAATACTGAGAAGAGATATAATATTGAATATTAAAAATAGAATTAACAATTTATATTTATGTTCTGATATTCAATTTTTCTTTGGCTACTCACCAAAATGTTGGGACAAGCAAGTATAGCTGTCAGTCTAACCTACATCATTCTTTACATCGGCGTATTATCGGTAGCATTCATTGGCAACCTACTTATCATCATCGTAATCATACGAACCAAAAACCTTCGTGAAAGCAAGACCAATTTGTTTATTTGTAACTTGGCAATCTCGGATCTGATATTAACATCAGTCAACATACCATACAATGTGAGAGTAGCCCTGGTTGGCTCCTCCACACCTAGCATTTGGATATGCAAAGTTGCTGTCTTCGTGGCTATATCATGTTTCTGCTGTTCCAACGGCAACGTCTTTCTAATCACAGTAGATCGATTCCTTGGCGTCAACTATCCACTGAAATACAAAACAAGAATTACACCTCGAAAGACGTTGTCAGCCATTGCTGTCTCATGGGTGATTTCAATTTTGTTTGCTATATTCCCGTTCGTTTACAAAGGAAGTCCGCCTGACCTCCTTGTTCAGAGGGAAAAAAAACTATGCGTCTTGGCTGATTTACTTGAACCAACCCATTTAGTATGTTATTTTGTGGTTATCTTTGGCATTCCTTTAGTATTGGCCATTATTTTATACATACGGATAATAAACACAATAACCCAAGCTAGAGATAGTAATATTCGTTCTTCAACACGCAATCATCGATCAGCTTGTGAAAGTAGTAACTCATCAGGCTTTAGAGAAAAATGTAAACCAGTTTGTAAGCTACAAATTAAAACAGCCAAAATCGTGGCAATTCAAGCCACATTGTACATTTTATGCATCATGCCGATTACATGTTACGAAATTTATCTTTCATTTTCACAAAACGTTGCTTACGGTGCCCAAGTAACGCAATGGTTGTTGTTGTTAGCTTATTGTAATTCAGCCGTCAACCCGTTTTTGTATGGTATTCGTGATCCAAAGTATCGGAAAGCTATCCAAGATTTCGTTAAATGTAGATGATACTATTGGAAACATTGGGGTCAGATACAGGATCGGACTCGGGAATTTTGCTTGAAAAGGTCCAGTTTTAGCTCAAGTTTCGAAACGTCGTGCGTGATTACACTAATTATTTTTGAACTGAGTCGCCAAAATTGCGTGACACTTGATATTAAACCCAAAATTTAGCGTGATCAGGTGATTTGGGTCACTGCTGGGGGAGGCTTCTCTAGGCTTGACCCAAAAATACTTAAATGTTGAGACAGGTGATTCTCTATAATCTATGGTTTTTATGTTGAAGAAAAGTTCAAGATGATTGAGCTAAGAATTATTTTCTTAAAACTTGGCTAGTAGGGCTAGGGAATAATAACTTTAAAAAAATTAAAATTAGATAGAAAAGTTTTTAAAAAATATAAAAAAAAACATATTTTACATTTCTTCATGATATAATCTAATATATTGAACTAGTAAAAAATTTCCAAACTATCTTTATCTTTAAAATAAATCTTCAAAATCAACGATTAAATTTACATGATAAATGCGAAGACATTCAGTAATGTGTTATTCCCGGAGAGTGTTGACTTCCCATAAGGAATAATGAGCAAAGCTACCACTCTCCGTCAAAATTTTGAGTACCTTCTGTATCCGCCACTGCCCTGGTATTTAATACCAGCACTTTTCATCATTAGTTTTTGTCATTTCCTTTTTTGATTGGAAAAATGTCTTCTCAATCACCGTTCTTACCTTGTCGGACAAAAGTACGAAATTTTTTGGAGGTGATGAAAATTTTGAAAATATTTTTGGACAAAAGTGACGAAAATATTTGTGGGTGACAAAAATTATGTCCGATGAATAATTTAGTCCAACAAAAAATTAGCCCGACATTGTTTTGACCGATAAGGTAGTCCTTCCTCACCCTTGGAAGTTTTCTATAAGTTTGTCATGATCAGTCAGTGCAACTTCAACGAAACTATTTGTGATTTCTCGGAAATGTGAAAATACTTCGTTCGTAAACGAGCCGCATCCACCAGAACAAGAGTTACGATTGATGTTATTTCCATTTTTGTCTTCTTGTACTTCATCTGTATCATCAAAACTTGGTCCACGAGCGTAACGCAGCGTCAGTTTGGAAAGGCTTAAAATTCAAAAAGTAGGCTTGTTATTGATATACAGTTTAACTCATATAATTCGAACAAAATAGTTGCCTCGTTTTAAATTGCCGCTATGGTAACCGAATCCCAAGGTTGACCGACTCCGTTGATATATGTGGCCATTTTGAGTCTCGTGAGACATATTCACCTTGGTAATTGTATGAAAACGAGGCAGTCGTTGCTCGTGACGTAATTTATGAAAAGGTCTATCGACGACCCGGCCGACTTAATGGAAATTAATCAAACTCCTTTAATTCGAAAACTCGTATTAGTCAAATTGTTATAGCCACCACCTATGGGTGCACTTTGAATTCCAAATGGAACGACATTTGAATTTTAATGTTGATGTTAAACCTTTTTTGTCCTAATGAATTTGAATATCTATTCTCGTGATCAACAAAAATAATCTCGCTCGTTTTCAAACAGACTGCTTGTTGTATTATGACATAGCATTTGGACGTCATAACTAAGAGTGTATTCCAAAGGGATAAATAACTCTGAAATATATTTAAACAATATTTAAATAATTGTTGACAAATACCGCAAAAACCGCGATATTAAATTCAACGAAAAATTTTCCTTTTTAAAGTAATATGTCTACAACCAGTGAAGTAATATATTGACAGCAGTGTGAAAGAAACACCGGTTACACTTATAAATCTTACTGTCAAATAATATTACACTGGTTGTAGTTACCTGGGTTGTATATTTTCCATGTTCGTCTCCTCGTTCGTGGATCTTCGTTTTTGTGTCTGGTGTGGATATAAAGTGATGCAGCAGTTATAATTATCATAAAAGGGCTACTCCATCCCCACTGTTGAGGATATAGGATATCCAGGGGGTAGAAATTGGAAACCAAGGATATCCATGGGGAGGGTTCGAAATTTCCAATATCCAAAGGATATCCAGGGGTAAGAATTTAAAGACAAAAGATATCCAGTGGGGAGGAGGGTTTGGAAATTTTCAGCACAGATATTCAAGGGGTCCCCTTTCAAGGGGGACTGGTGTGAAAAATCGACATCCTCAAAAGGGGGGAGAGTAGAAATGTATGAATTTAAAACAAAAATGCAGACCCCATAAAATAGAACTAGGGGGGGGGGGTCCTTGAAACAATATGGAATTTACAACCTACCTTATTGGTACTAATTTTCGCGCGTACTCATTTTCGCGCAATTTCGCGCAGACGCCCAAAAATGCGCGAAATTTAATATCGAAATTATGCGCAGGCAGGGAGTGCGCGAAAATTAATACCATGTTTTTTTGTTTATGGAAAGAAAGTGGCATTTATCTCCAAAAATGTCTTAATTTTTATTTGTATGCCTAGAAAAACATATATAGGAGGCCTTTGTGCGCAAAAATTAATACCGATAATTTGAAGACGATTGGCTGGTGCGCGAAAATTAGTACCAATAAGGTATCAGGTAACTGATTTGGTTGACTTGACATATGGCGGTTTTTGTCAAAAATCCGCCAAAATTAGTTACCTAAAGGCAGTCATTTTCTCAGACCCTGGACCTAGGAACGGGAGTGGGAGGTCGGTTAAAACTGTTAGTTATCTAAGATTTTTTATTTGGTTTTTGACTTGCTCCGTTAACATTTTAGTCAGGAACAGAAGTAGTTTTGAGGATAAATAAGACTGTACACTTTTTTTTCGAAGTTAATAAAATAATATACAAGTTTTGCATGTTACATGATATATAAATGTACGTAAGTGGCGGTTATTGATAAAATAAATTTGTTTTGTTGTATATTACAATGATATTTGATTATACAGTCGGAATGAAAATAATTATTAGTAATATATTAGCGCATTTTATCACAAAAATCATGCCATGTTATTAGTGTTAATAATAAATATAAAGTTTAAAAAAATGTCGGACAACAGTGACGAAAATTTTGTCCGACGAATAATTTACTCCGACGAAAAAAAAGTTTTTTAGGCTAAAATTTGCGGTTTTTTGGACAAAAGTGACGAAAATATTTGTGGGTGACGAAAATAATAACTCATCAGTATGTGTACCAAAAACACAATGGATGTGAAAGTCAAAACTCTCAAATCCACTGGTTTAGGGTCATCCGTTGTTCTTTCATGGGTATTTTTCAGTGGCGTGGGTTTTTTGTATTTCTTTGTTTTAACACTGGGAATCAAAGTGAGAGAGATCACCCAACCAAATTTCGACTGGGGTGAAAACTGGACCTTTTTGAGTGATTTTTCCACCGGGTCGGACTCGAGTGGGGGCAGAAATGAAGGCAGGAGTGTTCTAATTCATTTTTAATTAACAAACCATTTAAAAGACATTTCCCTTTTCAAAGATCAAATTCCCAGAAAGCATTATGACAATTTCTGTGTTTATCTGACGGCCACGTGTTGTTTTAACGTTGAAATGACGGTATTCGGACGTTAAAGAGACGTTTTGTGTGTTCTAAGTTAAAGGCTATCAGCTAAGAACCAATTTTATTTGTATAATCCTACCATAGGCAAAAACAGAAAGTACTCAAATTCTTTGACGAGAGAGCGTTGACTTCCATGCAGGGAATAAGGATAAAAATTCGTCAAAAGTATATTTTGTATCCTTCACTGCCTACTCTGAGCTTGATTGAAGTGCCCTCTTGGAAAGATTTTATAATAAATTAAGTTCTTTTATTTTTCATCAACTTACAAATTTCAACCCATCAATAGCCTTTAACCACGATTCTTTGTCAGCCTGTTTATCAAACAAGGTGTATAGAACACGACCTTCATGCTTTGGTAGTTCCCATCGGATAATATGTGGACAATCTCGATATTTTGATGGCGCATCTTCTGTTATGTGGTCTACCGACTCCATAATTGCATCTTGCAAGTTGAAGTACCCTAAAAAACGAATTTATGATACATTTGGTACCTTAAGGGGATACATTTTTCGTGAGGATTAATTTTCGCGAATTTTGGTCATTTTAATTAAACCCCATGCTTTTTGCCAAAACCCCTAGGAAAATGAAAGAAATTTAGGTAAAAAACAGGCAAGTTTGCGAAATGAAATCCTCGTGTAATCTTTAATTTTCCAATTCGCGAAAATAAATCCCCGCGAAAATTAATCCCACTAAGGTAGGCTCCAGTTCATGGTAACCGTTATTAGTGTGTGGGGTTTGTTAGCACAAATAATACTTCAAATTTCTTCTTCCAGGCCGGGGTTTTTATTCTGACTATGGCTAAACAAAGCCCACTGTATGTAATATTTTATACGTGAACATCATAATAAAGTTTTCCACTAGTTTTGAATTTCCAACATATTCGTGGCAAACATTCGACTATTTGAGATTGAGAAGTTTCCGTCGTAAAGATTACGTAATGGATATCATGAATTGGATTCACAAAATGTAGAAATTTAATTTCAAATTATGAGAATTTTTGGCCATACTGTTTACAGAGCTAAACATTTTAAGGGTTTCTTAACTGAAAGGCTTATAAAGAACAACTAAATGATCTGGTCCCTTAGGGTGTACTTAGACAAAAAAGTAAGGTCGTAAAACAACACAAAAAACGAAAATGTCTTGCATTGTACCCGACAGGCAAGGAACGTCAGGCGCGTAGCCAGGAATGGCACAAAATTTGTGTAGGAGTGCAAATTTTGATGACATAGTCATTAACTATTGAAAATGTAAATAGATAATTAATGCATCGTAAAAAATATGCTCTACTCCAACGCACATTTTGCGCCATCCCTACGTCTACGCGCCTAAACGTTGTTCTAACGTGTCCAAACAACGTTGTGTTAACACGAGAACATTATTTGGACGTTGAAACGATGTTGGATTAATGTTGGTGTACTAGTACTGGGTACTAGTGTCTCTTTTCTTAAATAAACTTACTGAAATATTTTGCGGAAAAATATTACCTTTAAGTGTTGATTCTGATTTATCAGTATAATAAAACAACATCATGCATTCCTTATCATTTTCATCATTTTTGTTATCGTCTTTCGTGCAATTGTTACATCTCTCCACCAGTGACAATACAAACCATCGCTCGCGGAAACTCTTCTTCTTTAACTTATCGTTGGGTGGTGATTTTATAGCACATCCATTTTGGATAGTTTTTTTCTTTTGACAGAGTTGACAGTAACCTCCTCCAGACTTCATCTCTAGTGGTGTGTTGATAATGTCTGTCACCAATAAAACATCTACATTTGAATTCTCTGTTTTTGTTTATCTATTGTTTCCTATTTTTATCATCTAAAACGGACAGAAGCAATAATGTTTTCGTTCAATTGATATGGTGAACAAAGTCTATTTCTTTCTCAAATTTAACTCAAGATCAGCCCAAAAAAATTCAAAAAAACGAAGCGGTTGCTGCTCATGTCGTAATTTATGAAGAAAAGGTGTACCCAAATACACCAAATACACCGATTTTGCTTTTAGGGAAAGCATTTGCATTTCCTTAGGGAAGAGTGGTTTTTGACCTTTTTCTTAACTTTTATCGCATAAAGTTTTTGCAAACTTCAGTTTGTTTTTACAATTTATGATACTATGATACTATAATACCCTCAAAATTTCTTTCGAAACGAACGGGGGCATCAAAAGATATAAGACAAAATATCACCTTCCCTAAGCACACGGTGGAGCAAACGTGTTTTCCGGCATAATCTGAATTGCAGGAAAGGTGTATCCAAATTAGCGCGCGGTCGTAGTGAGAAAGTTAGATTAGCCTGTTAGATACTGTAGATTCACTTGATTTTAAACACCAAACAAATAAAATGTGGCAGAAGAAAATAGAAAAGTAACTTCTCTTCGGATAAACAGAAGATACTCATAGAAATTTTGACGGAGAGTGTTGGTTTCGTTCACATCCCTCGTCAACATTCTCCGCCGTCAAAGTTTTGAGAACCTTCTGTATCGTCATCTGCCTCTTCAGCCAGATTATAGTCAACAAACTCGTCACATAAATTTTTCCAAAGACACTTTTCATATATAAAGACTTCTACATATTTCACGTCAGTAACTAAGGCTACTAAAAACGTAGTAACCCATTTTGTAAAATAAACTTTGGATTGTTTTTCCAATAGCAGATTAACAATATCAAAATACACATACAAAAGTCTTAACCGCAAGAAATTGATACAGTATTGATACAGTATACTTAGAATAAACAGAAATAAAAAACTTTTTTACAGTATGCATGCAAGTAAAAACATGTTCATTTGAAATTACGAAAGTTCAAATGGAAAAATTTCTTAAGAACAACCTCCGTTGTAGGAGGTTTAAGCCCTGGGGACACGGCAACATTTTTCGTGCGATTGCAACAAAATAAAATTTTACATCGTGTCGTATAGGCCTAGCATTTATTTGGCCTAGCACACGAAACAAAATCATAAAAATGAAATCAAAGCAACTCCACCATTTTGAACTCATGTCTTGTGTGTGAAAAATGGAAAGATTATGTCATAATTTGTTTTTGAGTTGTACAGGCGACTTTGATTTGTTAAAATAAAAAAAGTGATGGCTCGCCAAAACAAGTTCCCTCCGCAAAATTAACAATTGTTTTGCTTTTGTCCATTTGCCAAAAATAGTGCTTGCCAAAAAGAAAGTATTTTAAAAAAAGGCAGCTTTCTCAATTCTCAGTATATTATTCAAAAAACTATGAAATAAAGTTTTGTAGTATACTAAATCATATCTTGTACATTTAAAGTCATGTATTTTCTTTGCTTAAATCATGAACTTAAATCGATATGCTGATGTCAATAATTTATAAAGGAATTCGATTAAATCCAATTTGAATCACTATGATTGAGTTTAGATAGAAACTATTAAATAGCTTATCTCTTTTCAAAGTCTAAAGCTTATATAAAACTTTTTTATATACTACTTCACAGCCACTATTTAACTTGTCTCTGCTTATATCTACATCACATCATTATCTCGTTACGTCATCTCACCATTATGCTGCGCCCGTTCGCCCTCCCGCGATCCTTTTCTGCCTGTACTGTGCATAGCTCGCTTGGGTAGGTTATGGCAAAAGTTTCGATAAACAGTTTAATACTCTCTGGTCTCTGTAAGACGTCCAACCCCCGGTAATTAGTGTTTTTCGCAATTTTTCCAACTCCGGCTATTCCAAACCCGCTGCTGTCTTCAAAATTTTGCAGTAAATAATGGTCTTGTTATCCATTCATTCGTTCTCTTGCTATAGTGATTTCAAATTTGATGGTAATTTTTTTACAATTCTTTGGCATAGGCATGCCATAACACTCATAACATGCCTCGGCAAAAGTGCATCCGTCGAATTAACTTTCTTACTTTTTCAAAGTATAGTACAGTAGAGACATTAAAGCAAGCATTAAAATAGACACCGAATTTCTTTTACAATTTCTCAATTCACTGATAATTCAATTTCATAAAATTTACATATATATGATTAAATACAATATAAAAATATTTCTCAAAACAAACGGAACAAGTAAGAAAAACTTTCCCTTAAAAAAACATAATTCGTAGAACCTATTAAAAAAAAACCTCAATTTGTTTTCGCTCTCCTTTGATTTTGCAGATATTTTGCATATTTTGCATAAAATATTAGAATATTTAAACGCGCGTTCAGGATTCCATAACATTGGTCCATTTTTGCGACCGGGGGCATTATATTTGAGAAGAGAAAAGGGATACACGTTTTCTTTTTTAAAGAAAATAAGGCAAAGCTTCAAAAGCCAAAAGACTAAGGATAATAATAATTTACCACCGAACAGTTATTTTATACCCTTGAACAATCTTTGATTTAATCCTCAGATATAAAAGATTGACCCCCGGACATGAGCCAATTTCAAGTAATCCTCGAACAAACACCCTCTACTTCCTTAACAGCCCAATAGATACTTCCTAATACTTAAAATTGACATAACTATTCTCATCATTGACACCACCACCACTCAATTTCTTATTGCCATCAAAAACCGGTTTCTTCATATTATTTTTGGCAATCATTTTCATTTGTTGCATAGGCTGAAAGTTTATATAACTCTCATCTTCAGCATTATCTTGACCATATCTGTTTTTACTGGCAGTGTGTTTTTCATTTTCCAACCTCTTAGTTGGGAAGGCGAGATTCCCATACGACGGTTGAATTGCTTTTGGATTTTGAGGTTGTGTTTTTCCTCCAACTGCTGCTTGAGCTGGAAGGTAGTCATAACCATTATCCATTGTTGCTGCTGTTGGTAGCAAATGATCATATCCTTCTTGACGATTCGGTGATTTTGGTGTAGATGGTTTGGGAGATGGCAAGAAACAGTAATCCCCACCATTTTCCGCATGGGAATCTTGACTTCCCCCCTGAGGATTCCGTGAATTTCCCCAGTGGTTTGTCATGTTACTGATAGGTGTTATTGGCTTTGGTTGTGGAACGATGTCGTAATTGTCTGAGGAAATGACAGCATTGTTTGTTGTTGTGTTTGATTTATCAGCTTCGAGTTTGTCCCGTATGGATAGCCCTGGAGATGCGGGTGTTGGTGGCGGGAGAAAACTGTAGTTCTCGTTTCCCCCTTCAGGGCTTGATTTAACAGGCGTGTTCTTAGGAGCAGGCATAAAATTGTAGTTTTCATCGTCTATGTGATTGTTGAGATCTAACTTCTTGGTTGAGCGAACCGGTTTCGGAGACGGTAGAAAGGAATAGTTCTCGCTGTCAATACCCGCCCCGTCGGGTGTTCGTGGTGTGTTCTTGGGCGGAGGCATGTAAGCATAGCTTGCATTTTGGGATTCTTCATCGCCAGTATCTTCGCTTTGACGTCGCGTTGTTTTCTGTTTCATTGACAGGTGTTTGATTGGAGGTAAGTAATTATAACCTGAAGGCGTTTCGTCTTCGAAACTGTCACGCTCCTCATTACGTATAAACGAACCGCCTGACCTCTTCTTGGTACTTAAGGGATCAGGTGGTGTCTGTCTCCTGGTTTTTGGCGACGAAGGTGGATGATCGGGCTCATCTAATGGGATATCGCATTCCGTAAATGACGGCTGGTAATTTCGATTCTTTTTTGATGCCGCTATCTCCCTTTGTATCCTAAAATTATAAAGTGATGGATGAATATTAACTGACTCAGCAGACATTGTTGTTTCAACCTCTTTACAATGTTTTAACGTTAATAAGAAGTTGAAAGAACGTGTTGTGCCTGCTGGGGGATATACATGCTTCATCAGAGGGATCTTATCCGCTTGAATAACCTCTTCCAGAATAAAAATGATGCACCCTTGTTGGGTATTTTATCTTTTTCTAGAGGCACAAAATTTTTACAACTGAAACAGAATACCCCCTTGAAAGTCCAGTTCATTTTCCTCTCAACTCTTTTAATATCTTTTTGGCATTTTTGCTTTACATCCTCGGATAGGATACAAAGGGTTATCCTCGTAACTCCGCTACATTTTATGAGCCACTTCGAACAGGAAATCCAATGTGAGATGATCCTATTGCAGAGTGGGAGGTTCTCCTTTATCTTCTACTTGAGCATTATTGCAATTTGTTTTTCTCTCAGCCTAGCAGCCACATAACGTTATTTTAACATTATTGTTGAAACACCGTTGTTTGTACGTTAAAACAACGTTTTCTTTCTCTTGGCAGTAGATACATTGTTAAATGAGAAGTGATGATCAGGAAGTTTCAGTTTCAGTTGTTCAAGAACAATTGGCATAACCCTAAGCATTTTAAACTCAAATTTTCTTTGTAATTCTTTATCTAGTTATCCTTGGGTCAGTCTCTCATTGCTCATTCATCACACGACTTTTTTCCAGCCAATTTTAAACCAATAGAATGAAGCTTCATATTTATCTAAGCCAATAGTTATCTAGCATTACGCCATTTGTATGTAAAAAAGGGTGCGCAATCGCACTTACTTGTTATTGACATCGGGTTGAAACTTTTGAACTTTCTTTTCAACAAGATCATCATCATCAGTTTTATCTGCAGTTCGGTCTTTCATCTGAAATTTCAAAATGTTGTTTGGGATTTAAATTAGAGGCGCTAGAAATATTCTTTTTACATTATCACTACAGTTTTTTGCCATTTTTCAACCCAGGACACTATTTGCCCCTCAATTTTCACAATTAATGGAACAGCCAATATCCGTCTCCATTTGATTGGTATGGCTATTAAAAACTTGGAAATTAAGTTTTGTAATTTAAATTTCACTGTACATTTTTCTTACAGGATTTTACCAAGATTTTACTTAAGATCAATATAAGAGGGAATAATAGATTTATTGTTAAAGAGCAATAAGAACCTGATGCTTTGAAATACAATGCACCAGTAAACCTTCGAAGAAGTATTACCTGTAGAGACCCAGATGACGTATGTTCAATGTTATTTGGACATTCATAAAAACGTTTGACACTTCAATGATGTTTTGTGTTTACTTGGTTACCCAATTCTTACCTGGAAATAATTGTCGAATGCTTGGAGCCATAACTTCATTTCATTTTCATTCTCCAGTATAATATAGAGGATTCTGTTTTCGTGCAATGCCAATTCCCATCTTAAGATGAATGGACTTTCTTTATATTTCGATGGACAATCTTCAGTAATTTGTTGAACGTTTTTCACTGCCCCTTGTTGATGCAGATAGAAGTGACCTGGAGTAGAGAATAAAGAATTTAGTCGTCCGCACTATATACAGTCTGACTCGAACTCCTAGAACTCGAACAAAATCTTTGGTCCCATCCGACTTGATCTAACTTATCAAACTCGTATAATTCAAAAACTCATGTACAATCCGAACAAATTCTCTGGGTCTCTGGAAATTCGAATTACATGAGTTTACCTGTAGTTTAAAAGAAAGGAATTATCAAGGGGAATAAAATGAAAAACTTCTTCTCATAATCTTCGCATTTTACATCTTCAACGTGCCGGGCAAGCGTTCATTTCACATTCAAAATGACCCCCGGATGACATGATTCAATTTTCACGTTACCCCCGTGACACATCCTCCACCCCATCATAACTTTTTCAGAAACAACCCATTTCGTCCATTGACCTCACTTTATTCTGGACAGCTAATGCTAATGGACCAATCGACACGGGGTTGTGATACTTTCCAAGCTGCAAAGGCTCAATGGTTACATAAAAGAGTTTTTTTCTCGAGATATTCAAAAATAATTAATTAAATTTTGTTTTAAAAAACTAGGACAGCAATTAAATCGTACATCTCAAGAACGGTGCATTGATGTTACTGTATCTAAATCTTATTGTGTAAACGTTTCAAAAATATTATTTACCTTTCAGACTGTTCTCAGTATCGTCTTTGAAATATGAAAGAACAAGGAACTGTTTATCCGAAGATCCACCAGCGCCTGCAGACCCTGCTGTGAAGCCAGCAAGATCCTCCATCCAGTGTCTGTTGCAGACTTCCACAATACTCAAGGTAAGCCAACGTCTTCTGAACCTCTTCTTTTTCAATTGGTCTTGAGGCGGAGATTTGAAAGCCCATCCACTTTTCAAAGTCTGCTTATTTTTACAGAGTTGACATTTTTCATGCTTTTTATTCGTCATTTTCTAAGGATTCACTTTCCAAAAAAACGCGAAAAATCAAATATTAACACATCCTAGCTGTTTAATTCGTACACTGAATTTTAGATAATCTGTACCAATTTCCAGGTTGAAAACCGTTTCAGATGCCAAAAATTATCCAGTGGTACTAAAATTAAGTGTATTTATACTGTTAAAGTTTCCTTGTGCGGTTTACTATACAGGCAACTCTGCGAAATCAGAAAAAGCGCTTTACACTCAGTAAAAACAAAAAAAAGGAACTGGTAAAAATGATTAGTCAGTTACGAAATATATTAAACCTTTCAACTACCATTCAAAATGGTTTTATACTAAAAGAAGACATTTTATGTCAAACACAACAATCTGACAAAAATGTTTTTTCTTTCCTTCTAATCTATGATGTAAGTATTGGCCTGTTTTAAAACTATATCAAAATATTAAACAATCAAACAACGACAATATCTCCAAATCAAACGACAACGTCTTTCTTTTTACATAATGCTTCTAAATATTTACAAAGAAAATGTCACGATGCATTGCACGAATCTAACGTTTTACTAAAAGTCAAAATATTGACATTATGATTGTCAAGATCAGATTACCGAACAAAACTTCTCTTTACATACGTTAGAGAATTATACACCATCCTTTTGGCACCAAAATGTGTTATCGTTTCAACATTATATACAAACTTATCTAAAAGACTTAACCTAACAACAGACATAAAGTCACTAAAAACAGTTAACCCTTTAACTGCCGATCCTTTTTTTAAGGTTCGACCTATTTGCCGAGGGTAAAAAATTAAGGTTCGAACTCTTTGCCGATGACGGCATATGCCGACATAAGCATTTTCTATTTATTTGCCGATGTCGGCATATGCCGACATTAACAAG
>JAUJPO010122322.1:0-21432 GCA_032270745.1 Tiaropsis multicirrata | reverse complement strand
GGGAGATATCAAGGCCACACCTCTGGGCTGAATGAGCTCTGCGCACGGGGCATTCATAGCGACAGCTACTTGCTAGTTTTAAATAAATTGAAAATCAAATTGAAAAAGAATTTGAAATGAAATCAAATTTATTTTCATTTTGATTTCAAATTCATTTTGATTTTTATTTCATTTCAAATTCATTTTAAATTCATTTTGATTTCAAATTCATTTTCATTTTGATTTCAATCCAAATTCATTTCCATTTTGATTAGATAGATTTTTCAGGTTTTGCTTTATGTTTTGCTATTGTCTCTGTAGGCCACCATAATATGAACATGTCATTTCCGTAAAATTTTTGAACAAAATAACAATAGATTTGGAATTCCCCAGTGGAAATGATTCAGATTTTTTACCTCCACTGACAAAATGATTTTCCACTGGGTCACTGAGATGTTGTTTTAACGTCCATACAGAAAACTGCTTTTATGCAGATCATTCAGACTTGTGCTGTAAGGTTTCTTCAAAAGTTCCGACAAATGGCATACAGTCGAAGCTCTAATTAGCGGACACCATCGGGAATTCGACTTGGTGTCCGCTAATAAGAGCTGTCCGCCTTTTGAACCGTGTGGTAACATAAGCTTAGGGAATTCGGGGGGAAATAATCTGTCCGCTAATCAGAGCTGTTGGGGTGTCCGCTAATTGGAGCTTCGACTCTACTTCTAAATACATCATCACATTATTAGAGTTTGTGCTGCGAGTGAACAAACCAGCTAAGTTCCGGGCGCAAGAGCTAAGCGCCTTAATATTTACTTCGTCAAAGTAGTAAGCCTCACATAAAAAAATGACAGATGTTTTTTCTGAAAACATAAATCCCTTGTAAGTAATTTTAGCCTGTGATGTTAGTCACACAATGATGTATATGCTTAAAATAATGAATTGCTTTCTCTCGAACGGAAGATGTTAGCCTCAAGTTAAAAACCGTTTTACAAGGATATAATATAATCTTATTATATTTTTTTTTGACAAGAAGGCGGTGATCTTTTAGTGCCTTTTAATATCATGACAGGACTGTATTTTATCGCATAGCAATCACTATAGGTACAGCCTACAATTGTTTATCTCTAGATTTAAATCTAAACAATCCCTTAAGTCTCGTATCAGTAATAGCCTGTACCAAACCTGCGCAGCATCAGGACAATCTTGCCCATTTCAAAAAGGTGTTTGGTACATGCAATGAATTATAGAAGTGTTTTTAAACATATTCTAGTCAGCGGATACAAGGCGTTTTTCAACATTGTTCAACGTCTTTCCGACGTTTAAGTATTGTAAAGACGTTAAAACAACGTCTTGTGTCTGCTGGGAAGCCCAAAAACTATAGGTTGCTGTCAGAAAGGTCAAGCTCATTTTTTCCCATTCTATTTGTAATGATTTCAATGATGATGCTTGTGAGTATAAAAGGATCATGCGAAAATTATGGTTTATAATACTGTAATAGCTAATCAGATGTAGGGTGAATGGTAACTAATGATAAGCCATTAGCACGAAGTTGCTATCACAAATCAAAAACACAATGACGCGTAGTACATCTGTTCCGTATCTATAGATGACCGCTGTATTGCATTATATATTATATTTCTTCATAAAATAGCAGAGAGTAAACACAACATATAACACTGAGATTTTAGCAACACATCAAGCGTTGCAAATACCACCGGGGGGAGGGGTTATGTGTGGCCAAAACTTGGACTTTAAAATGATTTCATATCATTACAGTGCAGTATAAAATTTGCCGAAAAACCGACCCTTACAGTTTCGACCATTTTCCAGTTCGAGCAAAGAATTTATAATTTTTTTATCCTTACAGTACACCTGGCTTTTGTCAGAACCTTGAAAAACCTACCCTTACTCAAAAGATGGCGGAGAAATATTACCTCGTCAGTAGTTTGTGCCACGCCTTCTTCTAATAGCTGATTGACCAAAGTAACATTCCCGCTGCTTGATGCTTTTCGTAATTCAGATTCTTTCTCTGCCATAATTCTTTTTTTGAATTTTTTTGCTAAACTAAAAAACCTCTCCAAATAAAATAAAGTATCGCTTTAACCTCTTATATGCAAAAAATCGAATATGATTTTTCAGTAGTTAATACATACACTACTTTTAATGTTCAAGATTACACCAATATTTGGATTAAAAACATTTCAAAAGCAATTTTCAGATCAAAAGCCACAAAGCAATTTTTTTTCGTCAGTATCTCTACATACAGTTTAAAATATCTGAACATATCAACATAACATAAATTTTATCAAGCATCTCTTCTACACCAACAAACAAAATGGTATAACTACCATACACTACCATTAAACGTAACCCCGGGTTTTGAAAAAGCATCAATAATTGTGCACTTCATAACCAACGGGAAGTAAAAATATTGCTGCCTATCCCATGTCAATAGATCAAATTATTACTTCCAGATATGGTTATGTTGTATTTCAATTTCTATTTGTTTTGTGTTGTCAGTCAGAGAATTTAGTTTCGCTCTTTTCACTTTGTTTTGTCTCTCGTATCTTATAAGGTTGTACTAATCATTATAAACTGTATGACCGGATTTGTCAAGCTTCCTTATTCTGACCATATATTTTTACATCTATTTCTTTTATAAGAAACAGAAAATTATTATCTTTTATTAGGTATCTAAGCTCTTACACATTCTGTAGCAGAGTATGCGTCACGTTTATCGTTCGTTAGTAATATACTCTGTGCAGATTGTCTGTTTTGTCGTAAATTTTACGTGAAATACTCTCTGCGCTGAAGTGTAGGATATATTTTTGTCAACGTTAAATAAACAATTACTACTACTTACTAATACTACTACTGCTATTCATTTTTCTGCTGCAATCTCAATTTCCCACAAACCCCGCACTTCGCCACGCTTGTTTTAGAGGTAATTTGAACAATTTTAAACTAGAAATGGGAACAAACCCTTTTTACGGAAATGAATGTTTGAATGTTTCTGTGGTAAAAACTACATTGGGGAAACTCAACGAAACGTCGAAACACGATGGAGAGAGCACGAAAAGCTTATGCTAAAATAAAATACATTTTGTTGCTTTTTCTTATTTCATTTACTCGGAATTGCAAGATTTTTGTTCTTTCGAATAAAATAGACTTTAATTGCGGTCGTGAGCTTAAATCTTACGTGAACCGATATGAAATTGTGGTCAGTCTTATCTGAGACACGAGACAATTCCGAGATAACAATCATTTTTCACGTTGAAATTCAATTACCATTTGAGTGTTGAGAACTTTTTAATGGTCAGGTTTAATGTTCTGTGATGACAATTTACATAAAGTGTTTTTCTCTGTTTATTTATCAGAATTCACACACAAACTCTTATTGAAAGGCTTTAAGAAAACTTTACCCTGGAGTTTAGATAAAAGGATGTAATTGTAGTAAAATGAAGGGCAGTAAAAAAACTTTTTTAGTGATCGAGTGTCGGTGTAAAAGGTGTGCATCCAAGTTAACTGGATCACGAGATTTGGCATTTAACGAGATTTCGACAAAAACTAACAGAAATTGTTCTAAGACTGCCTAAAACGAACGGTATTCCTGTAATTTTAAGAATTTTTAACAATATCAGTAATATCTTTAACAATTATTCAGTACTTAGGCAAAACATTTAACCACTCCCTTGCCACCCCCGTTTTAAATTCTCTTTGTAGTCTTCATTCTCCAATCATTAGAAAATACGTTGCGAAAAAGGTAACGTAAACGGCTTACTGGACGATCTTGTAGAAAATTCTACCAAATAATGAATATTTCAAACTAGTTAGTACTGGGATCTAATACCCATACCTTTTCGCTACTAAACCCTTAGAAAAAGTAGCGTCTTTTATCAAAGCACAATTTCAAAAAGTCTCGAAAAGTGGCTGTTGAAAGCCCGTGATTTCTTTTCCAAAAAACCGTGCCTGGTTAGTAGTAATGATGGTAGTAATTATACTTTACATATTATAAACGCCTGAGAGCCTAAAACATTATCATGCATAGTTTATCGGACAAAAAAATGTCCGACGAAAGAAAAGTCCAAAAAAAGATTTTTTTAGGCTAAAATTTGCATTTTTTTGGACAAGAGTGACGAAAATATTTTTGTGGGTGACGAAAATTATGTCCGACGAACAATTTAGTCCGACGAAAAGTTAGTCTGACATTGTTTTGTCCGATGAGGTAGTTCAAGTGCAGCGCACTGAGTACCGCCGTTTTCTATTTGTTGCGTTGTCAGAACGACTGGACACGTGACAGTGCCACGATTCTTACTCGAAAGAGAGAAACTTCTTTTTCAAAAGGGTAGGACCGGCCAGGCGCGTAGACAGGGATGGCGCAAAATGTGCATTGGAGAGCATATTTTTACGATGCATTAATTATCTATTTACATTTTCAATAGTTAATGACTATGTCATAAAAATGTGCACTCCTTCACAAATTTTGCGCCATCGCTTCCATCATTTGGAATACCGTATCGGAAAAAACAAAATTATTGGTCGAAAAAATTATAATCACCTCCAAATTTTTTAGTCAGTTTTGTTTGACCATGAAAGTCCAAAGTCTGGCTAAGTTTTTTTCTGATAAGATACTATTTGGAACCAGCTTAGAAATTTCGATAAATTCCTTTTAGACTATTTCTAATTCTAGGAAAAAAAATTAGTTTTTACATAAATCTAGAAAACAACCAAAATTACATACATATAAAACTTTTCTAACTGTAAGACAAATTGGTTCAGAATTGTTCGCAATTGTTAATTGGCTATCAAACTCAATCATCAAGCATCCCATCTGAGCTTTTCGGTGTTAGATTTGGACTCATCGTTTCCTCTTCAACCTTATCAATGTCTTGTGTTATTGCTATACTCCCAATACAAACTTCCGTATTTTCCTCATCATCCGCTAATCCTTTGGCCTCCTTCTCATTAAGAGTCAATAAAATATCTTCAAGGTTTGGGCTATCATCACCGAGGCCTGAATCTCTATGACCTCCATTGTTCGTTGGTAATTGTTCGTTCCCAGGCTCCACAGTTTCCTCCTCTTTAATACCCATTTTTTGATCGATCACGGGGTCATTTTCTTGAATTGTGATTGGCCCATCCATATCCGAAAATACGGTTGACTGATTTGACGAAGGAATAGAAGACAAATACTCTGCTGGGCGATACGATACAACCGAACCCCCTGATAACGTATCTTGCAAAGCAGGATGCTGATTGGTGGCGTTAGACGTACTATCCACTGAAAGCTGTGTGTTTAACGTGCCGGTTGAGAAAGTTGACGATAACTCTGTGTGACTTGTACGAAATGATTGCTTTCGACTGTATTGTCGCTGACTGTGACGCAAGTAAATCTCTTTCTTCATCGTGGACGAGGGTTGAGGCTTTTCTAGTTCAGGATATAAGATGGCCTTGATCTAAGATATATAATTGAGTGGATGGTTTAGATTACAGTGCATTTTTTCGCCTTTCCCTAGTATTGATTTAAAAAAGGTTGACCCTCTTGTAATAGGCTTGTTGACGTTCTAAAAGTTCCTAAAGATTTTAGGATGGCTGCATCATTGACATTTAGCTTGTCTATATCAGCCTGTTTCATTGGATTCGTATATTTGTTTCAAGCGAAATTGCAGAGGAATAAGTTCAATTTTGAATTTATTTCCCTTTATTCCCGGAAGGGGGTACTCAAGATAAGTGACCTACCGGACCTGCGGCCCTTGGAGTTAGGTTTCTCAACGTTCTGACAACTGCCAGTTAAGGGTAGGAAATTTGAGAAAAATTCTTTAATAAAACTGGGGAATATTATATAACTTTTTACCTTAGGTACAAAAACCAGTAGTAGTGTGAAAGTCGTACAAATCAATATACAGATTGCAACAATGGCATACAAAGCCTGGTGTAGTTTAGTGTTCAGCAACACGGAAACACAAATGATACCAATAATGGAGACGGCAAATACATTATAAATTGCTATGGCAACTTGTTTAGCCTCGTTTTGGACTTGGATTTTCGTACTCTTCAATTGCCAAGCCAAGAAGATACCAATTAGTAACAGGATGCCTTTGTAGCAACAAATTCCTATCAGAAGCTGAATGAAATACTGGCAATTACAGCGTACGACTTGTCCAGCTTTAACAGTATCTGCAAAGTAGTTTTCGTTGGTGTATACCACTTGAACTGAGGTGTGGAAAGGCGCCATAAATCCCCAACTGATCAACAAAACAATATCAATCAAGAGAAATGCACCAACCATGACCAGTAACACCCATTCTGGAACGTGCTGCAAAGAACAAAATGGAAATTTCGTTCATTAACCACATTGTGTAATTAGTAACTAAACCAAGCAGTCACAGAACGTTATTCCAACATTGCTTCAAGCTTCTGACGTTGAAATAACGTTGCGTGTCTACTGGGCAATTGATTTCTGGTTATTTGAGCACCTTATAGATGAGGTAAGAAACTGTCAGTCCTACGTTCAATTGAAAAGTGCCCCTAAGAATTGTGCTTTACATACTGACATATGAAATCAGAATCCATTGCATTGTATTTTTAACGCGTGTCAATACATGTTTAAAGTCATGATAGCTCCTTGAATATTAACCTGGGGGTACTAGGGTTGAGGGACGACGGGTATGTGTGGACCAGAGCTTTCGAACCCGACCCTTTGAGAGACTAGTATTCGGTGAATTTTCCAAAGAAGTAAAACAAAAAAATTACCTTGATTTCAGTTTGGGGCTGGTTAGAGTTTGAAGCAGGTGTAACAAAGGTCTTATACAAGCCCCATGTTTTAGCAAATAACGCTCCAAATGTCATTGTGAATCCAATGGTGAGTGCGCACAAGAAAGAAAAACAGACTCTGGGAATCTTATCCTCTTTGACCAAGCGAGTATCAATACTATAGATAATGACAGAAGTGTAACATAATATAGCACCAAAGATCATGACGCAATTCAAGATGGGTGATCCGATACTGTAGCTCTTATCTTCGCTGCTGTAAAGAAGAGTCACTGCCAAGAATATGAGAGCAATTATAATTCCTGAGAAAGATATAGCCCACATGGTGATCCAAAGAGGTTTTTCAAAATCAGCGAACGTGTAACTGAATACTGCTTTGTCTTTAGGGATTTCTTCAGAGTTGAACATAGTGTAAACCAAGTTCGGGATCAAATCTAGTTTGCCAGATTTGGTATGATGTGTTCCTTAAAACGTTAAAAAAGAATAAATTTGATATTTGATGGTCTAAGCGAGTATGCTATGCTTCAAAAACAACTCAAAATGATTTCAAAAATAGCTAAAAAATTAGCATTTCCGATTCACTCCTCTCGAGATTAATTACAGATCAGTTAAGGTATACCAAAGGAGAATTAATAACTCACGAAGAGTCGTAAATGTCTTCTAAGATTGAAGAATCGAATCATGCGACTTATATTTTGGAAACGAGCCCAGCAACTGTGTTTTTCGAGAAAAGTGCAAATATCAAGTTTACGCAAGAGGTTATTTAGGACGTTAGACTTGTGTGTGACGGCCTGTACATAATTCGTCTAAGAAAAACTTGTAAACGAAAATATATGTACAGGCCGCCAAATACGCGTGAAACGTGATGCATAACCAACTTTTGTTTGAAGCTTTCATTGACGAAAATGAAAAAGAATTAAAACAATTTATACCTAAGTAAGCGTGATGCCCATCTTTCTGATATTTGTAAATTCCGATCTGACCCATTCGTTTATGAAGACTCTGGTGACCTTCGTATTGGAACGGTCCAGTTAACCCTTCGAAATTCATTCTTCTCAATGTACCGCTAAACATATATCCAAAAGCATAATTATAATAGTAATAAAAACGCGGCCATACACTTTGGCTAAGCAATTGGTAGCCTTTAGCAAGAACCCATACTGAATCATACGCGTATCCAATGTCGTCTCTACAAACAGTGTTTGGTTTGGCCCTTTGTCTGATTTTCGCCATGAATTGATCTGAAGTCATATTACTGATATTGGGGACTCCGTCACGCCTTAAGGTCTGTTTTGTGATAAATATATGGCCATGTGCTGCTTCTAGTAATTGATCTTCGGTACAATTGACATCGTTTGTGACGCCCGACAAGGGCTTGGCCCAACCTTCTTTTAGTTTCTCGAATAAGACCCAAACAACTTTCGGTTTATACATTTTTTTGAGATAAGCTTGGCAAAAGACTAGTCTAGCACCACGGACACCGAACAACGATAGGATAATACGACGATCATTTTTCTGCAACATGTCCATTTTTAGATTGAGTTCCGAATCTAATACCTCAGACCAAATCCCTATTTCCGTCAGTACGTCCGTCTCTTCCTTGTGTTGGCTAAACAGTAAAATCGATTCGCGTAGTGTGCCTGAATTCTTTCGATATTTAGCATCTGAAAAATCATATAAAATACCGAAACGCATCCATTCGAAATAGTCCATAAGCGCAACCGCTGCTTTGAATTGATGGTTTATTGACGGGGATGTCGGTGCGTAGAACACATAATACGGCTCAATTGGTTCGTCTATGTCCGTGTAAGAGACTTGCGTGCCCCCTAGAACAGATGAATACTCTATAAAATCGTATTGAAGCTCCTTATAAGGTGTACCTATTATTGCATTTTTGATGGGGCCCTTCATGTAGTTATCATGCAGTGCTTGTATAGCCATTGATATGTTAAGTCCAATTTCAGAAAAATAGGGAGTGAATTTATAATACTCTCGAAGGAATATCGGATTGTTGTGATCCATATTTGTGCCTGAGTACTCGAGAAACCTTGGGATTTTGTTGATGTCTTCAAAAGCTAATTCGATCGCTGCTCTTATGCAATGGTCTTCTTCAGGGTGTGGTACCATAATGCCGATGTTCAATGGGTGTTCTTCCCAGGGTGGAAGGGTGGGTTTGGGCGTACTTGTGGTAGTGTTTGCACTTGGTTGGGCGGTTCCATTGTTGATCGCCTCTTCGGGTTGTTTTGTAGCACGAGCGCTAATGTTATATGAACTGCTACTGTTGTTCAAAGGTACAGAAGTCTGTTTAGTGTTTATATTCAAAGTGTTGTTACTGGTAGCAGTATTCAAAGTGACATTGTTGTCAGCCAAATCACCAGCAATAGAAGTGCATACACATGCCAGAAGAAGAAATTGCAATCCAATTGCAGTTGTTATCATTTTTTCAAAGATCCCGTAATTTTCTAAGGAAAAAATAGAGAGTAAAAATAAATTTTATTTTGTCTAGGAAATAATGCAAATTGACTATTTGACCATGATCCAAAAATCGAAATGCTAGTTTTAAGAATGAGATATTAGCCTCCTCACTTTGAGAATCGAGATTTTCCGAAAATCAGGAAAAAACTTTCTCATTTTTTCAAAATTCGCGTAATGACACAACCAAAAAAGCTCATTCACGCTGGAGGCCATGTAACCCAGGATTGGAAAGAATAAGATATGTAGGAAATGGACTATATACGCCACACTTAGAATTTCCCAAAGGACTTTCTTTGTAATCTTGATTAGACTCAATATTTTTATTTCATTAAATATTGGTATGTAACGATGCAATACTAAATCCTTCAAAAATATATTTCTTCTCTAAACTGGTTTTGAAAAATACATAAAACCCAACACGAAGCACGACTTTGCCAAACTAATTATCAGAAAATTAATTTGAAATATTGCCAAGAAAATGAATATAAATATATCGAAATTATTTAAATCGAAGCCGCCTTTTGAAGCAAATATTGCCAACTACATTTGACTTTTCTGAGTATTGCCAGAAAATCAGATTTAGCAACTAATATTTGTAACAGGTGAACGAAAGCCAAATCATATATGACGAAAACCAGTAAACAATTATTCCTCGAGCCCCCAACGAGCAAGAATTCTTCACAACCGTTGTAAATAAACTAACAAGAAAAAAATTGTACAGTGAAAAAAAGCACCAGAGAAAAAGCAATTAAAGTACAATTAATGAAAGGCAAGTAATAGACAATTAAAATTGGAGAGGAAACAATATCATAACAATCATCACTTCCGATTTCTTTTCCCTCCTGTATCTTCTATGAAAAAGTTTTATTGTTTTTGTTGCCATATTGTTTTGTATTTTCTTGTGACCGTATATACCGTCCACCCACACACAAGCTTATGTTAAATTCCTGATTGTCTTACTTCTTACTGTTCTTATACGACGGCGTGTGTGGCCAGAAATTGGACTTTCAAAAATTGGACTTACCCTTACTGGCTGCACATACCGTAAATTTATATCCCCTTTGGTAAGAAATATCTCACATTCATTCAGTTTTCTTTTTTTTCTCCTTGTCTGTTAGTACAAGGACAATCCACTACTCACTGGCGTGCGTTCTTGGTTCTAAAGTAGTCCTGAAAGATGTTGAAATGTTGACTTGCTGCTGTGGTTTATTACATTTTAGTGGTTTTTCAAGCGACATTATAATGTGGTGAAAGGTGGTTGACACCATTTTGTACCGAAAATGTCGCAATTACAATTACATTATTTTTTATAGTGCTTTTTAATTTCACAAAATAATTCATCAACATATGAACTAACCTTTCATACAGCTACAGCTAAATTTCGTGTTTCAGAAACGTAATATTAGATTTTTGACTTACAAAAGATTTAAATATCTTCAAAAATTTAAACATAGATCAATAATTCATGCATATTATTTAATGAACACTTCTTCCAATCTTCCACACTTTTGTCACAGTAGCCCGGTGGGATAAGAAACGCTAAACCGGCTTTCCAAGGTTTCACCAAGGTTTTCATAAATTTGAATAAACTACATCACGGCTTGAATTTGTTCTTTGTTTTTTTTACCACAAATATTAAGCAACACATTTGAAAATTAAAATCAACTCCCCCTCTACACTGCCATGTTCGATATTAAGGGTTAAGTCGTGTTGATCTCAAAGAGAAATACCGCCCCCAATTTCTTTTCAGTCGTTCAGTGAAGCACAAGTTGCATGGAATAAATTTTGAAATTATTTTTCGTCATCTTTGACGGCCAAAGAATTATAATCCTTAGAATACTCCCAGCAGACATATGACGTCTAAATAATGTTTTGACTTTAAGAACAACAACATTGTTTTGACGTTAGTTGGGTCACCAGGAAGAGAGTGTTCATCAAGAACATAATCGCTTTCAAATCAAGTTTTAATGCCATCCATTTGAAAGACATTAAATTCATATTATAAATACCGGGAGAATGAAGAGGAGATAGAAATGGGAGAGTAAATGCCAGTCAAATATATTTCTACAATCAAGTAAGCAAGTATTACTTTTCTTTGTTTGGGATCCAAATTGTTACGCCGTAAGGGGTTAAGGGTACCAATAGTCAAGTAAAAAAGGATCTAATTTTGAATCTGATGAATAATCAGCAAAGAAAATAGCTTTCTTCAACTTCGACTCATATTTATTTTATTTTATTTTTTTAATTTCAGTATCCAATATTTTGATTGAAAATTTCCATGTGTCCTGTGTGAAACCTCAAAACGCAACAATAAGCGGAAAGTTAGCATTATATCATTATTTACTCCCACGGAGAAATATTTCGTGTGGTCTCTGAGATATACCTCTACTTTTAATTTCATCATTTTAAATTAAAACTACCACCCAAAGTATTTCGATCTTATTGACAAAAAGCTGACAAACATTGTGATGATGATATTATTCATATTTGCAAAACGACATAGGCTTGTTGTTCTGTATTGGTTAAAAATTATCGAATGTTAATAAATAAAGAATGAATAAAAAAAAAATATAGTAAAAATTAAGTTACTTCCATCACTAATCCGGTGGCAAAAAAAGACCGAAAAACCGTCCCTAATTCGAACACAAACAATAAAACTTGGCATCCCCAGTTGAGAAAATTTCGATTTTGATATCTCCACACTGGGTTTTTTTTATCCCTACCGACAACAAAATTTCCACTGGGTCACTGAGACAAAGGTGTTTAAGTCATTCGTTATCTACAGGTACAATTTATAAACTATTGAAAGCCAAATATTTGACATCTGATTTCTTACCGCACACACGACCAAGGGAACTTGATACAACCTCCTGAACTGAAAACAAAACATATTACCAGAAAATGTTTAGTAGCTTTGCGTAAAATCGACTATTGTCAATAAATCCTGAATACACGCTGTAACTTGTAGAAAATCAACAATCAATAGAAAATCAATATAAAAAATCAATAGACAATCAATATTCAAATCTTTAATTACCTACCAGCCAGCGTAAAGAAGATTTATGACAAATGCTACTAAACAAACACACTCTAGGTGTAACCGTTTAAAAAATTGCTTATATAATGTCATAACCTTAATGAGCTCTTTGAATATCATCGAGGCAATATTATTAATTTTTGCTAATGTTTACACGTTATTAAAACAGCCATGAGTTTCCCAACTCTGCAGGCATCATGGAACGTTGTTTTAACGTTCAAAAATCGCTGTTCCAATGCCAGAAATGTCATTTAGCTGTTGAAACAACCTTGAAATAACGTTATGTCTGTCTGCTGGAAGTATACAGTGTTGCTTTTAGTACGCGATATCTGTAACTTCAGGATATAAGAAATTCTGTTTTCAATGGAAGGGCGAATCACCGATTTTCAGAGCAAAATTGTAGAACACCCCTGTCTCAGTGATCCAGTGGACTGGACCGTCTTTCATTTCTTTATGATTTTTTTAGCATTTCGTGATGCTATCATGCAAATAAAAAACATGGAGAATCAGGCTCTGGGTGTTTGAAATAAAATAATGAGACATCAAATAATAGGGGATATCAAAATAGTTTGTTTTTTTTTGCACTGGGATACGAAGTTCTATTGTTCTTCGGGGAAAGAATTGACAGAAATGACACATTTTAATCACTATCAAATTGGATATCAATTTTTATATTGTTCTATGGAGATGAAACTTTTTTCGAGTATGGCGACAAATTCTAAAACAAATCTTCCTGGGCGAGAACTGTTTTTGGACCTATATTTTTGTAGTTGGGTATTTTCCCACCAGGTTCGCTGTGATTTGATGGTGATACACCATTTAGGCCTACTGATATCATTCTAGAGTGCTAAACTCTCAAAGTAAAGTTGTATACTTTGCAGAAAATCACCGGGAACACAATAAAAAAATGTACTTTTTTTTAAAGGAAGGAGCAAATTTCTAAACGTCTACAGACCTTTTGCCCGACGTAATACAATCCCGTCAATAACATTACAATATAGATGTGAAATTGCAGGTGAAAAGGTGAAAAGTTATTAGTTCACTTGAGTAGGCCTGGTGGAATGTTCTATAATTGCATACTCCGCAAATTAGTAAAAAAAAACTGTCGTGTATAAATGAAAAGCGGCGTTACGTCAAGCGAGATAAATCGGGGGACAGTGGTGCGTTGTAAACGAAAACATTCAAACAGTCAATCGGACGTCCTAGATTTTGCAGTGCAACGGTCGCGAGTCGGTATGCATCATCCTCCTTCGATGTATCTCCCTTAACGTATAACCGATAATTTCTGGCCTCGTTTTCAAAAAAAACATCATCATAATTAAATCTCTGAAGGTATTAAGACCCTTTGCTTGATTTTGAAAGTCATTTCAAAGTTATTAAATCTGTTTGGGAACGAGATTCAGTGTCGGATACAGGAGGTAGGCTTTCTTATTTAAGGATGAGAGATATTAGTTTCCTTATAAGGTAATATGATAATTAATGCACTCTCCTCCATATTTTGCCTCTGTTTGAGAGTTGGCATAGTTATGGCTTTTGTATATTGCAGTCCCGGCAAAAATCTCTCTAAGGGTTGCAAAAAAAACAACAGAAAGGATCAAAAGAGTCTCTTAAAGTGTCTCTTTCTGGGTCAAAATTTTCGAAACCTTTATCAATATCTTTAGAAAATTGGTCAACAATGGTCAAAGGGATCTGATCCGAAACATCCCATTAGTAACCCATAACAAACAACCCTAGTAACCCCTCCAGGACCCCAAACGTACAACATACGGAAGTTTTGTTTTCAAACGCAAGCATACGTAAACGAAGATTGACAAATTTCAAAAACATCATTGACGGCATTAATTAATTGTATTAATTAATCATTACTCAATATCTGCGATTATCTTTTTTAGAAAGGTAATACAAAAGACGTGTATTTTCATCATTTATTATCCATAAGGACTTCCGCTGAAAATGAAAATCTTCGATGAATATCAAATCTCAGAAATCTGTGCTGAGAGTGAGATATGAGAGCCTCTCTTCAAAGAGCAATAAAATCAACGCAAACAAAATTGTAAATTTCCTCAAATTTTCCATCCTTATTACATCAGTACTTCAGAATCTTGGTATGCCTACAGGGCGGATGTCCGGTAGGGTCTTATGACTAAAATGCCTCCAGGACGTTTTTGAAATAAAACTAAAAATAATTATTTCACTTGTTATATAGTAATATGATACTTGTGTGTCTCATCGACTCCCACTTCAAAATAAACACAATAAACAGAAATTCTTGCTAACAAAATCATACACAAAATTCACAATATTTCTGACAGCCTTTATTGAAATCATATCTTGATTGGTCACATTTAAAGCCAGCTTTGTCGAATTGTGTGCTGCAGACTGAAAACGGTGCAGCGTCTATGCATCCACTGTCCACTGTCAAAATCACGTAAATATGCATATCCTGAAAAAATGAATTATCAACTTTTTATAGCCACATAGTTACAAGAACCCCTTGCTTTGAATCTGCATTTTCTTTAAAGTCGATAAACTTTTTAAAAAAAACAGGAATTTTTCAGTTCATTAGTTTAAGAATAAAACGCCCTGAAAACTTTACCAAAATTTTTTTTCATTTATTTCTTTTAATCCAAAAAGTTTCATCTGTGGCAGTATTGAGAAAGAGTTTTGAGTGGAGAATGTTCAACTTACTTTCAGCTCTGGCTCCTCCTCGAATCATGATATCTGCAAAGAAGAAAAGAAAATCATTTTGAAGCAGGTCTCTCGAATTGAAATTGGAAGATTGAAGTCCCAAAATTCGTAAAATATTTGTTGAGAACGTAAAATGAATGTTTTATTTACCACACCCCACATCACAGGCCAATTAGTGCCCCCATAACCAAAATACCCCTAACCACTGGAAGAAAACCGTCCTCAGTAACATGAAAATTTGTCAAAAGTGAAAAAATTCCGATTATGACAACGTCCGTTACATTTTAAGTCTCTTTTTTCATCCCGTGTGACAAAAGGTTTCACAGGGTGTTTTTACCTTAAGTTTTTCTCGCCTATTTCCATCTGAATTTTGCGTCTAAGATCATAGTCTCAGTATGCAACAGACAAAGTTCCAACGCGGGGTAAATTTGCCAAATAAAAACAACCTTGGATCGAGGTTGACCTCCTCGGGAAAAAGAATTGGAAAATTATCAATAACGCGCTTACCATGTCCCATCCTGTCAAAATTGTTTCGATAATTTTCTTCAGCAGCTAAAAGATAAAAAAAAGCACTATACAAGTCTATAACATTTAGTGCGTGCCAAAATGCTTTACTATAATCCCAATTAAAGTAATAAGGAATTATAGTAGCATTATAAATAAGTTTGAAAAATGTCTTACAAACTGCGACAGCCAAAACAGTAGCTAGAATAAAGACAATTTTAAACATTTTGAAAAAATCTGCTTAAGTCAATTATACGTAGTAGCTGGTGGTAGTTTGTGTTATTGAAATGTAAGTGTATTGAAATAAAATCCACCATCTTTTATACCTTTGAGGTGTTCCTACAACCTCGTTCTCAGAGTGCCTCCAGCTGCAACGACCATCAGAAAGGACTGGGGACGAGTTTGGATTATCCTGCAAAAAAAAAGATTTTGTTCAAAATATTTGAAATCACAGTATTCAGAATTCTTAGGTCACTTTTTGTAAATATTGTTTTAGCGGTGCAATTTCAAAGATATAACCATAGGTATAATAAATTTGAAGTTTTAGAAATAAATCTCAAATATTACGAGATACAAATCATGAAATCGAACTGTTCAGTCATTTAAACATTTTGAGTTAAAATTTCAATATTTTAGAACATTTCTTTTGCCAAACTAAAATGTCCGAAAGTTTATATTTTTATTTGAATTTTGATTATTTGAAAAACAACGATGAAGCAGTACTCATATGGGAATGCTCCATTTAACAAAGGAAGTCTTTCGGATTTGAATAAAAGTTTTTTATTTGAATAAAACTATGACAGAGTGCATGATTCTGTTGGTAAAGTCAGTTTTTCTCGGCACGGGCTCAAAAAAATTGGCAAAGTCAAAGAGGTTTTATAATTCCTTACTCTGATTGGCAGAAAAGGTTGTTATTGTAGTTATATTTCAATGATTTCAAAAGAAACAAAAGAGTAAAACGATACGTGTTCTATACACGAATAGCGCGTTTCTCATCTTCCTTTCCCAAATCTCTGCTCTTACTCAAAAACTACATTTTTGAAATAATTTTATCAAACCTTCACAGAACTTTAAACTCATCAGAGTTTACATAAAAATTTTATGAAAATAAAACACAATGATTTTATTTTGATTTTTTCTTAAATTAGCATACGAATTTTCATTAGATATTAGATATAGAAATGCCTCCTTGTCAGGCAGGAACTACAACCCTGTGGCTAATACAATGTCGATAATAAAATTTCTGTAATATCCTTTGTTCCCATGAAATCAACATTGCAAACGTCACTGTATTGTAAGCACCAAATATTGTACTGAAGAACAATCGATCGTTCAAATATTCCAAACGGTTGTTCCAAATTTTCAAATTGACCAAATATTGTCCAATAAGAATCATACTGATAGTGACCATTGTAATCTTTCGATGCAAATATCTCTTTTTTCCGTGTAAGTCATAAACGACGTCATCCAAGTCGGGGTCTATGACGTCATCATTTGATGCAGTGACGTCACTTAAACGTTTATTGATGCACATACTAGCGAGCGTAAGAAATAATGTTTCAAGAACGAAGGCGATGACAAATAACACAATCAATGCAGTAACAGTACTATGAATGTCAATCCAGATGAAAAAACAGGCTAAAAAGAGTGGAATGACCCATGATACAGATATTCCGGTCACCTTGACGACGATTTCTACTGCTCGGTTTACTCTCGAATCTGGTAAAACATCTAAATAAGCATCTATGGTAAATATAAGACAATCTAGAAACGATTTTGCTGGGAAGAAGATGAATATAAATGGTAGCCATCCGTTGCATTCGTCACCCATACTGAACGTCTTTTCACTGAAAGCTTGCATCAATATCGGTACACCAACAGCCAATGTCAGTAAATTTGAAACGCTGATTGAAAAATAGTGGAAATGTTTTTGACGGTTGACTCGATTGAATAGGATGGGTATGGCAAACAAAAGGTTCGAGAATATCCCAAGAGCAAATATGATTGTACTTAATGTCGCCATGGCTAAAACACCGTTGATTTTTTCGTCTTTGTGACGAGCCCAATAAAGTGTAAGGCAGTCACTGTTGGTCATTCTTGTAATTTATGATATTATTTTGAGTTTGACGAAGAAATCTACACGTAAAAAATAAATGAATATGACATTATATCATGACAGTAATATTAGTAGTGCACACCCCTGTCTTTGTGACCAAATGGGTTCCACCCCACTGAAATCGCTCAAAAGACCCAGTGTAGGAAATTGTCACCTTAGTGAAAAATCGAATATTAAAGACTGGGGTGGCAGTATTGTATTACATATAAAAAATTGAGAATATAAAACGGAATTTTAGTGGTGATCGCCAGAATTAGTTCTCAAGAGAAGGTACTTGTTATTTTTCTGTGTTTGGCATTTGGCTTCAACCTTTTAAAAAAACTGTATTTTAAAGGATTCTGATTTTCACATTCCAAAGAATCTGTGGAGTTTTGAATAAACATATATACATTGTATAAGAAACGCTACATATAAAATCTAAAATTAGATTTAACAACCTACCTATGATGACACATGTGAATTAAGTTTTCAAAAACATTTCTTCTGATCTTTCAATTTGTAATAGAGACAACAATTTTTCATAACTCAACTCTAATTCGTAGAACTGATATATATCAATAACAATTATCAGGAAAAAATATATGGGAAAGATGAAAAGAGAACAAAACAGTGTTCGATTTCAAACTTCTAAGCAAAAAGTCAACATTAAATATGCGGGGTTTGTTTAGACTAGAAAGCTAACAGTAGAAACCCATAGTAGGAAAATAAAGGTGAAAAATGGATTTCCAGTTCCTATTTGTTAGAACCTAGTCCCCTTGTTTTATTTTATTTAAGTTTAACTGATTTTATATTTTCGTTAAGATTTATTTCCGTATTATTTTGTTTGAATATCATGAAAAAATTTAACAAAACAATTTTGTTTGTTTTAGTTTTGTTTCCATAGCAACTTAGCAGTAAAAAAATATTTTGATTGAATCCTTGATGTTATCGTTAAAAGAAATATTAAAGGAATTATTTTTCATTATTTTTAAAAAACAAAATTATGTTAATTAATTATTTATGACTTAGTTTCCATACAAATTTTCTTTTACTGAATAAATTTTAATTTCAAAATATTTTATTTTTGGAAGCAGATTTTATTTACTTCAGCCACCACCATATTTTACGAGTATTTAAAAATAATTTTTCAAAAATAGAAATGCGAAAACAATACCTACCATTTTCAATAATTACCAACACCTGACAACGAAATAGCGTGGGCACTAAACACATGTCTACTACACAAAACTCTCGTTTTTAAACCTAGTAAAAGAAACAGATTGTACCAGGTGGTCCAAATATATTTGGACGATTAACGACATTTTGGGGCCGTAAAGAATTATGCAACAAACTTCAGATTTTCCTTCAAATTACAGAGGAAGGTCTCCCCCCTAAAAAGAACTAATCTACTAATGAATCTAGGTATAAAGTTATGCCTCAAAATTTGAAGTTAGACTTTCCTCTTCCCAGCAGACACACGTCATTTTGACGTTGAAACGACGTTCCATTCCTGCGCTGGGTTTTTATTTGGAAGAGAATTTGAGTTTATTGTATAATTTGTAACGCCCTAAAACGCCCTAAAACGCTGTCTGCAGTTGTTTTAGATCACCCAATAGATGCATACCAATAGAATAGAAACTTAACTTCGCGCATTCAAGTCGAACCAAATAAAAATTCTTTGCCACGGCATGACGTCACGATTGGGGGAAAACAGAACACTTACTAAAGATTAATTATGTGTAATCAGGAAACAAAATCTTTTAGTGAGTTAAACCATATAGTGTTTGTTTTCCCCTCGCAATAATTAAATCTTATTGGTTGAAAAGTATATCACATGACTTTCCGTGGTAAAGAATACAAAACACATATATGAAAACACATCCTCAATGTAGTTGAAAAAACGTATTTTTTTATAATTCAGCAGCCTTGGCACGTTCTTCACACGTTCTTAATTTTTGAACAAATCTCGGCATAACTGTTCTTATAAACTAGATTCTAATAAAAAAGTGTAATCTATTTCACCAAATAAAAAACAAATATTTTCTTTAAAAAAGAGGCATTCCTCATTTGTTCTCTTATCGAGAGCATATGCTCTGTATGAAATTTATTTTACCAAAGCCAAACAAACGGTTAACTAATTAACTGAAAACTTTTAATTAACTGTTAATGATCATGTGAAAATTCATTGCTTGATAGCTTCAGCAAACGTTATTTGATGTTGGCCATAATTTGCACCATTTTACAACTTTGCATCATAATAGCCAATGGTGTCAAAATTCACGAGAGAAGGTCAACAAGTTTCAGCAAGGATTTAAGCTTTATTAATTTCGCCTAGCGTAAGTATTGCAATCAGCGGCTGTGGTGACGGCGGCGGCGGTGTGGAATTATTTTCGCCCGCACTAACTGGGCGTGAGTGCAGGGCGTGTAGGCGTTTCGACTTTAGCGACCACTGCAAGGTTAGTTCTCATCGACAACCCCGAAGTAGGGTCTTTGCAGACCCGCTCGGGTTGGAGAAAAAATCTTGCCCGTAAATTACACAACCTCAGGATCATTGATGACAATTAGAATATTCCTGTTGATGGTAAAAACAAGATGGATGCATGGATATAGGGATATGGATGACAGAGCAGAAAAGCAGAGGCCAGATCAGAGTGTTACGTGTTTTATGGATTAGTGCCTGTTACTGAAGGATAGTGTTACTTTTTCTGTGTACTGTCCTCATGCACCAACAAAAAATTTGTGCATTTTGTTTCCATAGTAAACTGCGAATAAGGATGTGCTTTGTTTTGATTTTTTTTTGGTTTGGTTGACTTTTAGTTGGAAGCGAGTTCAATTTCAAGATCTTCCAAAATTGTATCAGGTATATCGTTTTTTATGTCCACTGATACTAGCTAAAAACCATTGTTATTGCATTGTTTAGATGTTTTTGTGCTGATGGGATGTATTTTCAATATTTGAACTCAGGACATGATGACCCGTGGCGTGACCCGAATAATTTTGTGCCTATTACATGTCCAAACGTTCAGGCTTCAAATTAAAACTCTCCAAGCAGCCCCAAACATGGTAAAACAATTAGTCTTGAAATGGCTTTGGCTTTCCAATTTTTAATTCAGCGTAAAGGCCCGAAAATGTTCGGGCCATACCAAAAGCTGGACTGACGGTGGCCTAAGTTCGCGCAGGCCATGCAATACTCTGTGCCTTTCCAATTTTAAATTCAGCGCCAGACCTGAAAATGTTGGGACAGGTGTTGGTGCTGCACCACCGTGGGTCGTGTTGTACTTTAGACTCAGCTGCTCAACTGCTCAGTCAGATATCCTAGGCGATAGCACTCACTATCAACACAATCGATAGCATTTTCCAATTGATAAGAACCGTAATCAATGGCTTGGGTATCGATTGTTTCCAATATCTGTATAGATAATTGATACTCGTGATTTTTTATGACGACCTAGATTTATATTGTTCCATTGATTGGAAGTCAATTTATTGATCAACTACCTAGAGAGAGAAACTTTCACCTAAAACGGCCCTAAATTCGTGAAATTCACAAAAAAACTTTGCTTGGAAAAGTATAACCGATTAAAGTACAAAACTTTCTGACCTAAATACATTTTAATGACATTCTAACAAGCATTTTTCCTATAACTATGTAGGTTGCAATCCACGAAACATCTCCGAACATATCACCATAGTTCGGAAAGGGGTCTTATTCTCCCCTTCTTAGAATTGATCCATCCCCCATCTTCTTAACACTTTTGTACTATGAAAAATGATTGTTTTGCAATACATAGCCTCTGGAGAAAATTCCATTTACAATCATTGAATTTCAAGCAAACAATAGGTAAAAAGGTTAACGTACATTGGATATATAAAATTAAGATTT
>JAUJPO010122211.1:0-21438 GCA_032270745.1 Tiaropsis multicirrata | reverse complement strand
TTTTTGGGATTTTCACGCCATCACGCCGTAAAAAACCTCCGATCACGCCATCACGCCAATCGCTGGGGGGGCCTCATCAAAATTTCAAGTCAAAAATTTACGTAATTTTCTTAATGTAAGAAAAATCTTTTAGAAGAAAAATGTGGTTGGATTTATTTCTGTTGAAAACTGGAAAGATTGTCAAGGTTTCCACTTCATTTTTCTTCAAACTGAGACGCAATTCTTATAAGAAATCTATCCTCAGTGTTTCTTTATACGCATCGCCTGGTAATTCATATTTTTTTATTCTCCTCTAAATAAGGCGATGCCTCGTTTAATCACTCCGTAGTGGTTTAACCTTAATAGACTTTTAATTTTCCAGTCTAAGGAAGCTTCTAGTAATTTGATTGATTTTTTCTCATTAACTTTTTTCTTATCTTTTCTTTGTTTGTTCTGGAAGACGTGAGACGGCTTCTTTGTGTTGGTCTGGAGAAATATATTTGTTGCAGTCTGCTCCAAAGGTCGAAGAATTTGGTTTTAAGGACACAAGATTTTCGGACAGGGCCTCAAATCACTTCAAGTTATTTTAAACTGATTTTTTCAAAATTTCGTGGCATGGTTTGTTAGTTTCGATTTAGGTAACAATGTTAATTCATGTCCATTCGAATTCCCAGGGGACCAGAACATTTTGTTCGAAATGTTTAAGTTTTCTAATTCAAGAGTTCGAGTTATATCAGTTAAACTGCAATTTTCAGTCTGGTTCAAAGACTTTCAATTATCGGGCACTGAAACCACTTAAAAACATTCTTACATTTCCAACAGGTTCATAAATATCCCACCCAGACAGTGTTTGTTTACATTATGGTTAAAAGAGAAGGAAAGGAATTTCAAAATTTAAAACTATGTTTCAACATTTCGTGTCAAGATTTTTCTCTTGTTGACGTTTTGTTTGTTTTATGTACTAATTCAAAGCGCATCCATTCTGACTGTTTACGCAACGGAAACAAACTTTTTGTAATACTTTATACCACTTAGTAATCTATTACGCAATACTTGTCACTGAAACTGAGTAGTCATTGTAAAGGTATTTTTGAGTGGAATTACAAAGTTCGTCATTTATTTAAGATATTTCGCAAGATACTAGATCAACCGTCTGATCCATATTTGACTATAATTAGATACACGTTTTGAATACACGTTTTTTATAAGAACAAACCATATAAGAACATAAGGCTTCGACACCAAAAATGCTAAGAACATAAAAAAATACCCAAAACTACTTAAAATGTCTTAAAAATAGCCCATTTTTACTTTAAGAACATTTTTTGGCTTAAATTCAGAAAAAGTTAAGAACTTCTGAAGGTATATAATACAAGTATAAATTAATCTTGTCCTCGCTTGGCGAGGAGAAAAGCTTAGAGCTTATAATGGTACGATCTATTAGGCGGATACAATAAAGTCATTCATTGTGTTGATTGAACCTAATTAACTTTATTTTAACCATCAGTCAAACTTCGCTCTCGTGTTTCATAATAATGAAAGAAATGTCAATGTAGCGATGTTTACGTGGACAGATAGTATGGACTTTTGAATCCGATAGATTTCAGATTTAGACTCTAGTTTTCGGACAAAGATAGTGTTTTTATTCGGCATAATGATTTGTAATAATATTCGTAGAAGTAGTATGGTTTAATTTTTGAATCAGTATGTTTGAAAACGTGCAGAATGATATTTTTGTTGAATGCTGAATGGGTTTCGAAAACAAAATTCAAAAAAACTGAGAATTTAAACAAACTGTATTGATAATGATGAACTTTGTTGTCTAGGTGTATTCATGTTGAACTTTTTCCTCTTCCTCTTTCACAAATTACATACCTCGTATTTGAGAAGTCTTAATTTTGCTTTTGAATGTGTCTATTTCATGTATATTTTGTTTTCATCTATTTACTGTTTTCTATTTGAATTTAGAGTTTATGGAGAAATGATGTGATACTAATATACGAATCAATCAAAATAAAGTGATTACACCTAAAGGGAATAACAGTTAAAGGTTATAGGGGGGGCTTCCGGTATTACGGTATTGGCCATTTTTTTTATCGGTATTTCGGGATCTGCCTCAAAAAACTTACGGTATTACGGTATTCAGAGCTTCTCACGGTATTTGACCTATAAATTAAACGATATTTCGGGATAAAAGCCAAATAAAATTGGGATATCGGTATATTTAGAGACTTCGTCTGCTTTCTAATTCAAGGCTGTTTTAGCCAATCTAGAGGCTCTAATTTACAAAATTTTCTGGGCCCGTCGGCCCCAACCATGGTGGGACCTCCTTAGATCCTATAGATCAACAACCGTTTTATATTTTTGCGTTGTTTGTCCGTCTTTGTATTCACTTTGTAAGGGCATCGGGCAATTTTTATTTTAAACATTCCAGCTTTATTCTTAGATTTATTAAAGGACCTTTTTAACTTTTAATTAGAGTCAATTTCAACCATTGTAGAGGTTTTAATTTTCAAAATTTTCTTTGCCTCGATAATTATAGTGGGAAAAACAACTTCCACTTTGCCCGATGATGGGAGAAGAATCTCTCGAAACGTACTATAGCGAAACGTTAAATCTCGTGATCCAAGCCAATATAAACTTCCAATATGTCTATTACTCTACTCGGTCGATAATCTCAAATGTATTTAGAATGGTTTTAAAGTGTTTGGAAGGGGATATTTCATGAATGTTGTCATAAGCTTTGCCATCATACATCACTATCTGCTGTTTTTTATAGAACCTTATTCTTTATCAAAAGTCTGAGGTTTTAAAGAGATCATATTTTGTTAACATTAATTTGTTTTCTTCTATTGGCGAGTTTTTAATTTCTTTTCTAGGTTGTGTTGAGAGAGTGACTGTATGTGGATGTAAAGTCATGCTTTATGTTCTAATGTTATCTCGCTATACGTCTGTCTCAAATGAATTTTGATTTTATTGGCGATAGTCTTATAGGTTTTTGGGGTATCTGCGGACAAAGAGTCTGAGCTTGCGACATCACAAAATAACATGATAAAATGGAAATTGGTCAACGTTGCTGGCGTCCTGTAGTATTACACTAATGAAATTAAATTTGTCCTGTCTTAATATTATTCTAAATGTAACTGCTTTCCTATTGTTTCAGTGCTAAAAAAACAGCTATTAAAATGAACGGGCAACAACAAGAAGAGAAACCGGCCATTTACACACTCAAACAAATAGCTGAGCACAAAGACGAAGATGACTGTTGGGTTGCCATTGACAACGGTGTATACAACATCACCAACTGGCTTCCCAAACACCCCGGTGGAAAATCTATCCTTTTCAATTTCGCAGGAACCAACTGCTCGGATGAGTTCCGCATCTTTCACTACAACCCCAACTACAAGCGATTGAAGGCTTTTCGTGTTGGCACACTACACCCAGACGATCAACGAAACGACACAGCTATCTCTAAGGATCTCCAGGACCTGCACGATCGAATCAAATCTAAAGGCGCTTTCTTGCCTGACTGTAAGTGTCTAGTTTACTTACCTTTGTTTGTTTTTCTACTTTATGCGATAAAACAGGAGGGAGGTCAATATGTGTTTTTAGTTTGGTCAAAGTGACTTTAAAATGATCATAGCTCATCGTCAATGTTCCAAAGTTTCCTCTTACTAGAAAGCTTTTTTTTTTCTTTTTTATGTCATTCAAGCAAAGTCAAATGAAAATAAATATTACAAAAAAAGTTGAAATGAAGAAAAAATGGTCTGATATTTGTCTACGGCCTAGCAACAGCACGAATATGGTTCCATTGCAAAGTTTGGTTATTACAATAGTGTCACTTAATTTAGAATTGTCAGGGAATCACCTGTCTGATCTGATAATGAGGTTAATGGCTAAGCTTTTCGGAAGTAAGATAGGGTTTTCATGGTAACCATTTGAACTATGATAAGGCATGATTTATTAATAACAAGAGGTCTTTACGCATGGCTAGTACAGTGTTTTTTATTTTTAATACAACCGTCCTTTTGAGCGACCCTCAGCTCTGCCTACCTTCATATTTTGAATTGGTCAACAAACTAAAAGTGATATTTCAAAACTCTTTTTTGGAATGTCTGTTTCTGCAAAACGTCGTCAAAAGGCCCGAATCTCAACTTTAGGATATCGAGAATTTTTCTATCTGTCCTATAGTGGTTTGAGTGAATCATGCAATGGTGGCGATGGATGTAAAGATTAATACGTTTTTTTCCAAAAAAATATTTTGTTCCAATATTGACCGGAAAGTTAAATACGTAACGCCATCCACTGGACTATCTTTAATATCAATTTCTTTCTATTTTCTAGATTGGTTTTACGCTGGTCGAGCTGCAATCATTGTCTCCTTGTTCATCGGGTGCGCTTACATGTTCAATTACTCCCCATCATTATGGTCGTGCGCTGCAAGTGGTCTCCTCCTTGGGTTGGCATGGCAACAATTGGCCTTCGTAGGACACGATATCGGACATCATGTTTTAACACACAATCGAAAAACCGACGATATACTTGGCCTTGTGTTCGGAAATTTCCTCCAAGGTGAGTTTCCTCAGCTCTTAATGAAGTTGGTAAAGCCAAAGCTCAGTCGAATAACTCAATTTAAGAAAAATGTATTTCTTGAAAGTTATATACCTCAAGCAATTAATGTATTTAAAATCTCAATTTTTAAGGCCTACCTTAAAGGTACTAATTTTCGCGCAATTTCGCGCAGAGGCCCAAAAATGCGCGAAATTTAATACCGAAATGCGCGAAAATTAATACCATAAGTGGCATTTATCTTTAAAATTTTCTTCATTTTTATTTGTTTGCCTAGAAAAAAATATATAGGAGGCCTTTGTGCGCGGAAATTAACACCGATAATTTGAAGACAATAGACCTTTTCATAAATTACGTCATGACCAACGACTGCCTCGTTTTCATACAATTACCAAGGTGATTATGTCTCACGAGACTCAAAATGACGCATCTATCAATGGAGTCCACGTTTTGATAAGCTCCCTTGGGATTCGGTTACCACAGCGCTCAATTCAAAACGAGGCAGTCGTTGGTCGTGACGTAATTTATGAAAAGGTCTATTCAAACTCCTATAATTCAAATCTTTACAATTCGAACAGAATATTTGATCCCGTGCGACATAATCAAACTCCTATAATCCGATAATACTTTATTCGGATTAATTTTCGCGAATTCGCGATTTTTTGCCCTTTTCGCGAAAACTCGTCTCGCGAAATCGCGTGGGGTCGTCATTCAGACGAATTCGAATTCCCTGAAAATCATAAAAAGTTACCACTCGTTCTTGCGTGAAACGTATTCAAGTTTAGTATTAATTTTGCAAATATTTACTTCTTTTTTTTTAGTATAAATGGTTCAGCACAAGTGGAAAGTCTACTTGTCCGTTATGTCGTAACACGTTTTAGTGCCAAATTCAATTATTGCAAATGTATTTTATAAAAATTTAGGTGTTTTTGAGAGGTAAATGTTTATTGAATTTCAATGAAATATATTTGAGAAGTTAAAATGAATTGAATTATAACAAACTTTCCAACGTTAGACCATAGTCTAACGAATATAAAATAATAAATAATAAAATACGATGGTCTTGCAATGTATTGATATACCTAAAGGGAAGAAATTTTCGCGGGTTTTGGGTGTCAATAATATTTTCACAATTAAAAAAATCATCCCTAAAATTGGTCTTTTTAGGGCAAAATAGGGCTTTTTGTAGACCTCAACCGCGAAATTAATTTCCGCGAAAATTTCTTGTCTTTCTTTTGTCAACTTTTTCTTTGTTTAAAACTTAGGTCAAATGTCAATTTGCTCACTTATTAATCACGTTACAATTATGTTCTCTTGGGATTGGTTATTTTTTTGATCACATGATCAATAAGTGAGCAAAACAAACCAATTTGCCGAAACAAGTTCAAAATGTAAACAAGAGACTTTCAGACCGAGGTTTTTATACTGACTATGGTTAAACTTACCCGCCTTCAGATAGCTACTTGCTTTTCAGCCAAAATGCCTCCGTTGTTTTGGAAGGCCAGTGGTAGATTTACAGGAATAGAATTGATGTAATCGAAAATTTCGTAAAATAGTACCAAGCCCGGTTAGTTGCACATTCTCTTAAATAAAGTTGACGTCCGACTTATTTTATCCTTGGTTTAATGAAAAGTGCAAAATTTAAAGTAGTTTTTTTATTGTCTTTCTACGATGATGTCTTGATATTTTAAGGTTTAAACAATATAAAATTTTATACAGTCTTATTATATCAATTTTACATGTCACTTTTTTTTTAGCAAAAAAAGTTTTTGTCTGTGGCTATTATTTAGTTAAACCTTTCTACTACGGGAACACCTCAAAAAGCCGGATGTTATTGTTAGAAATTGAAAAATAGCGGCAAACAACGGGACTTTTTAGAATGTTTCCGTATTAAAGATTACGTCATGGATATCATGAATACTAATTCAAAACGATTTTTTCATTTTGACCTAAGAAGAACCCGACATTTTGTAAGAGGCTAACAGAATCAGTGATTTTCGAAATGAAAGAACAACTTGTTTCAAATTAATTATAATTTTTTCAAAAAGAGGCTATAAAAGATAAATTATTTTAGTTACATACGGAATAATACAAAATGCATTCCGGTAGCATAGACGAAGTTCTGTTTCAGAACTGTTCCGTACTATCCTAGGAAGTGTATGCAAAGTGCTGGTGGTTTTACATAATACGAGGCCCAACACGGGGCGTACTTTTTGCTCTTATAAAGAGCTTTTATAAAAAAACTATTATAGGTTTCTTTTGTTCTAACTGTGTAAAGATAGATCATCCCCAATTAGCGCATTTTCAATTTGAGACCGACGTCGACAAAGGTCTCTTAAAATCGCTTGAATAAAGAGACAAATTTGTATCTCGATGCTTCTTTCTCCAAACTCGTTTAAGGGACTTTAATACGGAAAAGATTAGTGGTCTCAAAGTTGCAGGTCCACAACCTCATAACTGGCAGTTACTGGCATATTGGGTGTAAAATCGCGAAATAAGGTATGATCTAACATTTTACATTTTTCGATCATCATGTAATCACTGATACCAAAGCCCACTTATAAAATGGATTTCAAATAAAATGAAAAATATATAATAAAATGTGGCAAAATAATATTTTAGAAAAAAGAAAACTATTTTGCTGTGTGTTATAAAAAAAATAGACAGGTATTGAGTAAAAGAGGCATACAAAATTACTTATGAAATGTTGTCGTATATGTACAGAAAAAAATGATAGAAAAGAAATTTGTATAAAAAAGCTTTCTTCTTAAAAAAATACAGAATTTTGAGGGGGAAAAAACTTATATTTTCATGGTAAAATATATTATATAATATTAAAAGAAGAGTATCGAAAACTATATTTTTCTCTTAAAAACTAAAGTCAATAAATATAAATGTTTCGTAAATGTTTTGCAAAAAAATTGTTTAATAAAAGAAAAATATAAAACGGACATAGAAACGAGATGCCGGAACTTTTAAAACTTCTCCAAAAAATTCGTTTTTTCTTGAAAATTTGAGAACTGAACAGAAAATAAAAGAATTATGCGCGGGTGCAGTCGTAATATATAAACATTGCAAAAAAAATAATTTTCTTTTTTTGAGAATTTTTTTTTTAATTATTCTGCATACATAACATAACATCGCCAACAAATTTAGTATCAAACCAATTTATTGAGCCTTTATACACTCTTTTAAATAGGGTATAGCCTCATCCACTGACTTTATCTCAGGATAAGTTCGTAGAATCCATAAAATCTGATCGTACTTCTCTGGGTATAATTCGCGCAATTTATTCACAATATCAATTTTCGGTGTCGGCCTCGGTTCTTCCTTCGTTTCAGGCAATGTAGGTCCTCCACGTGATTTATAAAACACTTTTTTTGGATAAAAATTTCCACCATGAGATGGGAATTGTCTCTGGTAACCCCATTGTTGCATTGAATAATCACCTGACGATGGACGACTGTTATTACAGTATTCACCCGACGCAGGCCGGCTTCCGTTACAACTTCCGGCGTAACTGTACTCACCGGACGAAGGTCGGCTTTCGAAATCTGACGACAACGGTCGACCGACAACTTCATGATTCGGAGGCATTGCTACAAACTCACCGGAAGGTGGTCGTCGTTGAGCGTACATCACGTACGTTTGATTAGGGTTAAAATGTGAATAATCACCACTATATTTTTTCTGTTGGTTCATAAGTTCGAGTGCTGTCCGCGCAGCTAAATTTTGTTCACGGGCGGCAGCGTAAAGAGGGTAGGGCTGTTGGTTATTAGCCGTGTTTTCAGGAAACGGTGGTCCGCTTACGGGACGTGACTGTTGAGAGTTCATATAAATATGTCTGTGTAGCGAGTGAGGGTGCGAGACGTATAGCTGTTCCAAATTCGGTAAACTGATTGGTCTTTGCTTGTTATCGCCTGAAAAGCTTATATGGCCAGGATCAGAGCGAGGGCGTGACCCACTTCCGCCGCCTCCGCTAGGGTGATGATGTTGATTTGGTAAGGGCGGTAAAGGTTTCTTAACAAACGAACCTGAAAAACGTCTCTCGGGATGATAAAATTTACATTTCGGCCCGAACGTGCATTTCTTGCCGTACGGACAGTATTGAGTCATACGCCGTTCGATCGTGTTCTTACGTAAAAAATCACTCAAATTGGGACCTTGTCGACCAAGCGGGTCATCAGGCGGCATAAAAATATCACCAGCAAATGTATACATCAATAACCGTTTGTTAATGAAATCTTTCCAGTTTGGCTCTTCTTTTTGTAAATCACGAAAATGGTCGTTCGATACAATAATGCCATCAGTTTCCATGGCAAGACGTATAATGTAACGATCATCGTACGATTGTATTAGTTTGCCGTCAACTCTGCGTGATGGCGTAAAACTTAACACGCCGTCGCTATCGAGTCTGGTAAGTATATCTTGGTCTATGATGGGTGTGGCTGACTTGGATTGCTCTTTACGCCAGGCTGGCACGAAGACCGTGACACCATGACCACGCTTTTGAAAGTAGTTGACAACAATGGCGATCCCACGACATGAAAACACTTGGTTATTTCCATGGCTTAAACGAAAGAAAAGAAATTGATTGAATCTTAGGCATAACATGGCTGAGAGTATCGAGACATTAACTGCAACTCAGACTACCTTATCGGACAAGGTGACGAAAATTTTGTCCGACGAAAAAAACGTCCAAAAAAAATAAGTTTTTTAGGCTAAAATTTCCGTTTTTTTTGGACAATAGTGACGAAAATATTTGTGGGATGACGAAAATTTGCCAACATTGTTTGCCACTAGTTTTGTTGTTAAAAATTCAAAACTAATGGCAAACACGGGGGAATTTCAGGATGTTTCCGTAAAAAAAATGGAATAATGCATATCATGAGTAGAAAGAATCTTCGTCTTCGGAATTATGGGGCTTACGTTTTCGTAAGAGCAGACCGTTCAACGTTTTTTCACATGATTAAAATGACGAACAGCAGGAGGCAAAGGAACAAAAATGAGAAACACCATAGCATTTTATGGCATCAAATCTGGCTGAAATATAGAGAATCACTAGTAAAACATAACTTAAATACCATGATAATTAATAAAGACATTTTGTAGGTAACGTCGATTAATGACAGACAAACGAGCGTTTTTTGTATTCGTTAATGGCATTCCATTTAAATTATAAGGCCTCCTTTAATAATGTATAAGGGATTCTTTTAAAGAAAAAAGGAGAATTATAAAAAGCATGAAACGTTTGTATGAAACAAATAATGACATATTATCATACGAGATAAAAACATGACTGACGTTGGGGTTATATAAAAAAGGCGCTTCAAACATCGTTGATGAACATTCCTTTGAACATTGCTGACGTCTATCATAACAATTCTCCTTGTAAGAACAAGAAACAGACTGTTTTTAAGTTTTAAAAAAAAAGAGAAAAATGTGACTACAGTTCAACTCGTGTAATTCGAAGTCTTATAATTCGAAAACTCGTACAATTCGAACAAAATCTTCGTTCGTTCTTCCTTTATGACTTTAACTGCGTCTAACTCGAATGCGTTATGAAAAGGTTCAAAACTTGGAGAGGGGTTTATCAAAGTTTCTTGGTAAAAGAGTATCTAGTACCAAATTAAAGGAGAAGTTCGAAACAGACAAAACACTTTAACAACACTCAAACAAAAGTTAATTTACGACTTCATTATGGCTTGATTTTGGGCCTTAGTGCGCAGTATGTAAAAATCAAGTATTGAGTGAAAAAAGTTAATTAAATTGACAAAATTGTAAACTGTAAAAGGCAATTGGGTGCAAGGCACCATTTTTCTTTAAAAATCAAAGAAAATTCTGATTCGAAATTTGAATTTTAATGAATTAAAATGCAGCTAAACCAACCCACAAATCAGACGAGGTCCGGAGTTACTCGAGTTAAAATTTCCACTCCAGTTAATAACTCGAATTCAAAAAAATTGCAAAAAACGTTTCGAGTTATTAACTCGAAATGCAAAAAGTGTAAAAAGCATTTCTAGACAAAATACACACGCTTACTTTTTATGATTGATAAAAATGGGACTGAATAAGCGACTGATAAAACTGAGTGCTCCTCCCAGAGCTAAAATTAGTTTTTATCACTTACGAAAAAGTGACTTGAAATCTTAAAACAATGAAATATATTCTATTGGTTAACCTCGCGCCTTTCCAGAAATAGCTTCTCGCACCTGTTGAGAAGGATAATTTTATATCTTTAGAATTTAGGATTAGCGTCTATGTTAGATGGACTAAGTTACTTATGAGATGACTTTTAAAAACATTAAAAACGTGTAAACATGAGATATCAAAAGCTAAGCTACAAGATATGATAATCGATTATTTTAACAGGCAATCCTTCAGAAATACTTTCAAAAAAAAAAAGTTTAGTTTACTTTTGAATACTTTATTCGAGAGAAACTTTCGCGATTTCGCGAGTTTTGGTAAAATTCCACGAAAATTGTTCAAAAGGTTCATTCGCAATTAGGGAAAACTTTAGCTCAGAGAGATTTTTTATACTCAGTTTGGCAAATAGACATTGACAAAGACATTGTACTGACCCTCTTTTGACGTCGTTAAAGTTGGCACACCCAGAAAAATATATTTTGCTAAATTTTCTTATTCGCAAATTTCTGCGAAAGTTTTTTGTTCTTCGAATAAAGTATAAATATTTTATACCCGTATACTATACCCATTATGCAGTCAAATATTTATTGTAAAATGTAGTGAAAACCAAACTGGCGTGTTACGGGTGCTAAATTGCACGTAACAAAAAATGAACAGGCGTGGGTGACTTTTTAAATACGACACTATTGGCCGTCTGAAAGAAAGGATTAATATCCTTCTATTTGTTCTCCTCGCAGATCGAAGGCGGTTGACTCATTAAATGATAATCACTTAAGATTCATCATCGAAGAGGAGAGAATTAAAGTTCAAACAAACGTTAAGGAGTCATTAAGGTTTTAATAGCGAATCTAACCACATAGAGATACTTAAAACATTCAAAACTCTTCTCTTTTTTATTAAACCATAATATTACTACAGCGGCAGACATTAAATCATTTGAGGCTGTGAGCGAAACCTTCTGGTTCTTAATCGTACAATCACGGACATAACGTTGTATACTTTTTTTTTAAATAATAGAAAATCACCAAAGGTACAGTATAACTGCCCTCTTAAACCCCACTCAATACTTTTGAAAGTGGTCTGGTGGCATATTGTAGCAATAATTGACCTTATATACATCAACTTCGAAGAAAGGAGCACGTTTCTAAAAGTCTACAGACCTTTTGTCCGTGAAATGGTGATTTAAGCATTATTAGACTAGCTTTACAAAGTTTAATTTAGTCGGACTAAATATGGTAGTAAGCAAATAAAAAAAAAATCGTTTCATGGCCTGCGATAATTTCTCGGAGAATATAAACGATCCAATATCTCCATTACACTAATTCACACACAGTAATATACTTTTGTACTGCTTTATGGTATTCACACTTCCTCTATTGCATTGAATCGACTACTTTCCTCAGGAAGAACTGGTTGTTAAAAACACATTATTGACAAACACTGACAACGACAAACAACACACTAAAAACAAAAAGCCGACTTTTTCATGAAATGGCATTTACTTTTCCTGTCATTCTATTATTGTCGTTTCTTTTCTATTTGATTTAATTTATTAACAACATTCCGGAGATTCTAATAAGCTTTTACTATCAGAGTCAACCCTCTTTAAAAGTTGAGAACAGCTAAAAGACTGGAGTCGTTTATGACGTAATTCTATTCGATACCGCAAAAAGATTTAACTGCTGGGGTAGTTTGTATAAACTATATTCGTCTTCAACTAAAAAAATTTCCATCTCGACTCCTGATTTTATATCTGTTATTATTTAAGTCTGAGCTAAAAGAAAACAACTGCAATAATCGAAGCATTACTCGGTGAGGCTTCAGAGTTGGTAGCCCAACATTGTTGAAACAACGTCGTTTGCAAGTTAAAACAACATTCCGTGCCTACTAGGAGAAAAATAAGTAGAGAAAGAGAAGTACCTTATAAAAATCCGAATTTTATTTAAGATAAAAGTAAGATAAACCTGAGGGATTGCAACACCAACACTACTAAAAGTACAAGGTGCAAAATTTGCCTCCTTCAGAAAAAGATAAGGAAAATTTCAAACGTAGGAGGCAATCATTGTGCAATTGAAATGCAAAAGAAAAGTTGGCTTTTGGTGGCATACTTAATTACATACATACAGTACTAGACTTTCCTTATAAAGAAAAAGACGTATAGCTTGCAGGAATGCATCAAACTGCTTTCAAACTGTAATTATATCTTGAAATTAGAGCTAATTAGATTGATCATCATTCATTAACAAAAAGAAAGTAATCAAGCTATAAAATATTTTCTTGGGATGCAATAAAAAGAAAAGAAAAGAGGAAACACACCTTGGAAATAAAGTACTTAAGACTGACCAAATAGTTATCATAACTAGAATTTAATTTCCAGACTGGTTTTAGCTAACGCAATTACAATGAAATTGAGAGTTACAGTACATGATTTCCTAAATTCCTTTAGAAAAGGAAAACAATTTCAACAGTTTTAAAAAGACTTGATGATATTACAATCAACAATGGTGATATCTTATAATGGTGACAGTTTGTACTTGAAAATAATGGTCAAATAACACAGACAAATAATTTTCACTAGTGAAATCAAATAGCAAGCTTATAAATTGCTCATCATCTCTCTACGATTCTCTCACTTTCAAGTGTCTTTTCTCTCAAAAACAATAACAAAAAACCATTGAGAGGGAAAGTAAAAAGCAAGGAAAATTGTGAGTGTTTAGCTAAAGTCATGCACAACCATGCCAAAATTGGCAGGGGAATCTGGGGAGGCATTAAATTTTCCCCTCTCAATATAGGAAAGACTCTTTTAATATGTATCCACTTGCAAGATACTCATCTCCAAAAAGAAAGTATGTAATAATGATGATACTGAAATTGTAAAGATGATAAAAAGTATCGAAAAAAGGTAACCAAAGATATTAAAGTTAATACATATTTTTATATAAGAACAAACCATATAAGAACATAAGGCTTTGTTCATGAACATGCTAAGAACAGTCTTCTGAGAAAGATTTCTTAAGAGTAACTCCATTTTAGTAGAATTAAGAACATTTTAAGGTTAAGAACATCCAAACTTGTATATAATGATAATAAAGGAATGAAACAAATTATATGGAATTTAGAGTGCAAATTATGAGCTTTACTAATTCTATGAAAGCATGTAGTGAGCAAACAAGTACAATGCTCTGTTGCATGCGAATGCTATAAAGGCAAAATAGAAAGGGGGGTCGCTTTTTTTTTATAATAATATAGTAATAAAAGCATAAGATGACATATTTTGACAACACGTGTAATTCGTAATAGGATCATCATCAATAATGCACAAAAGTAGGAGATAACTAAGAGTTAATTTCTCGTCAATGAATTTAAGAGGATCATCAAAAAATGAAAAATTATCAACAAAAGAGAACAGGAAAAGAAAAGACAGGGGAATGATGCAAAAAGAAGTTATACAGAAATATTTATTACTAAAAGCCTTATGGTGATCAAAGACTGTGACAGGGACGTCAACATTATAATCATTGGCACAATGATCTCATAGATGGTCTCATACACAGACATTACCTATCTATGCTTATCCAACGACGCCAAAGAATAGAGGAAATGAAACAAAACATGGTTTACAAAGCCAAAAAAAATGAGAGTTGTGTGGGAAAAAAATAATAGCATTTAAAAGAAGAGAGAGAAAGGCAACAAATATTTCAACTTTTTTTTGGTCTAAATGAAAAACATAAGAACCCACAAGACGACCTACAGTTTGTTTTTATAGCAATCGTAAGATACACTAAGAAAAACATCAAATCAAACCAAAAGGACAGATAAACAACATTTTTGTGAATTCAACACTGTACAAAGTGGAAGGGTTTTAACTAAACTAATAATACAGTTTAACTCATTACAATTCGAACAAAATATTCGGTCCCGTCCGACAAAATCAAACTTAATCAAGCTCCTATAATTCGATAAATCATGTAATTCGAACAAATGTTCTGGTCTCCTGCAGTGCCGTAGGAAGCATTTTTTTTTTTGGGGGGGGGACTAAAGTTCAGTGACACCGTGAGGGCCAATCATGGTTTGGTTTGTGGGGGCAATTTTTAAAATTTAAACCTCTAGATAGTCTAAAAACGCATTAAAAGTAGCATAATAGTTGTGATAAAGGATGAAAAAAATAATATTAAATTCAGTTTTTCCAGAAAACCATATTTATTGGTGGGCAAAGCAACCCTCCCCTCCCCCTATGAGCTTGTAGTGGATATAATCTGAAATCAAGTGATAACGGAAATGAAGTCAAACTAGATTTTTGGAAATTTCATAAACAAACACACAAACACACCAATGAAAACATATCTTTGGAGACTATACAACATTAGTGGAACTATAAATAACGTCACAAGCTCTGTAACTTCACAGTTAAGCAGTTACTCAAACTTTCTAACAACACCATTTTTTTGTTATTTGAAAAAGGACTGAAAAGTGTAGAATGAATCTTTGTACACACAAAAAACAAAGCAATTCTAATATAATTCTACTTTCAAAATCTCTTTAGAATCTCTTTACTAAGTTAACCAGAATTTTTATATCGAAAGAAAATAATTTCAAACAGGAATTTGGTATCCACCAATAGGTATCAAGGTGGTTTTAAATCCTGAGATTGTGCTGGAGTTTTGTTAAATCATGACATTGAGCCATAACCAAAAATTTGATTTCTTTTTACTGCAACCCCATTGGTCCATTAATTCTGTGTTGTTTTTCGAAAACTTAAATTTTTTTAAGTAAAGTAAAAATCAGTTCTAGAGACCTTCCCTCAATGGTCATTGGTTTTAACAAGTTTTATATATATTTGAAATTAAAAATTATAATGGATATTACTAAAAATTGATGATGGGATTCAAAAGAGAGAAAGCGTAAACAAGAAATGACATATTATAAAAAACATCAGGACCATAAAAGGTTAACTACTTCACAAATCATTACTTCATTCAACTGACGTCACTAATCAAACAACAATAGAAAAGAAATGTGAAATACCATTATTTTAAATACAGACAATTTCTATTTTAAGAAACCCATCAAACTAGGTTAAATCTTTTTTTTAAAGAATTTTGGAAAGGAAATTAAGTTGAAGTTTTTGGAAATGACAAAGACAGAAACAGAAAGTAATTTTTGTTTCTAAAGGTGAAAGCTGGAGTTTCCTTAAAAATAGAAACAAATTCTGCAAAATCAAAAATAATTTTTTAGGTTGCAAGCAAAAAAAGTGTTGACGCTTTACCCAGCTAGAAAGAATCTCTAACAACTGTGCTAAGTACTGAAAATTAAAGAAATCTACTAAGAACAACCAACAGACCAAGAATGTTCATAAAAGAGAACAGAAAAAAAATAAAGAAATAGTTGACATTACTTGATAAGAAATGAAAAGAATGTTGGCTTCAAACTGGTTCATTGTCTAAAATATGCAGACATTTTAAATCTTGTTTGTCATCTATTATAACAATGTTGCGACTATGCTTTTGGTCAAACATGAAAAACAGTTGTCCAGCTGTGTGCATTTATAGTGCCCATGACTTAAAAGTAGTTCTTTTTGAGGAATTTCAATTAAAATTCTTCGATTTAACAGACATAATTGTATAATATACAAGTCTGCTGAAACCTCCAAATAAAATCTAAAATATCAGCTAGTACCAGAGTTGACAAGATTCACAGAAATTACACTAAAAATCTTAACAAAACAGAAAAAAAACAGGTCGAATGAAGCAAATGGCAATCAAGTAGTCTAAAATTGAGATACAATGAAATAGTGAACAAATTTTAGTAAAGAATTTTTCGGCCAATCCAATAGTTCCAAAAATCCAAAAACTATTTGGATTTTGAAAACACAAAGTTGAACTAAGGAAAGCAAGTAAATTTACTTCAAATCATAATTTCACTAGAAGTGAAGTGAAGATACCACAACAAAATATTGCGTAAATCTCAATCCCTTGACATAAAAATAACCACCTCTTAAAACACTATTTTTTTGTAATTTGAATGTAATGTTTGATAAAAGATGAAAATCGTGTTGATATGATATTTTCTTTCGCTTAAACAAACCCTTCTTCAAACAATGCTAAATAAAACAAATCTTATGGTCTATCACATACAAAAAGTTCTATCATACGATAAAATTTGTCCTAACCAACATAACCATATCACAATCAAACAGCCCAAATACATAGTTTTGGTTATTCTAAAACAAACTGCATTTTAAACAGTTACAATATTTCAATTTCTTGAAACCTTATAATGATTTAGCATTTGTTGTTAATTAGACTCAAAACCATGAAATGCAACAAAACCTCAAATTCAATTAATATGAGTTACTAAGGTTGATATTGACATTATATCATATTGACCAATGACATAAAATGTCATGAAATACCAGACCAAGTGAGAAACAGCAACTTTGGAAATTATAAATCCCATGTTTACATCAAACCTTGTGATTATTGTTAAATAAATCATTCAACCAAAGCTCCCATTAAAATCTAATATTTTACATGTATAATAACTAATTTTCTACTTGATACTGACGAAAAGCCTAAAATTTTCCCAATACAAAAACCAAAACTTAAATTAGGCACAAACTGTGATTAACTTAAAGGAACCTACAGAACATTACAATTGGCAAAACCTTTTTGGTTTTACTAATATTTTGTGATTTTTTTGAAACACTTTTTCATACAATACAATAGACAGCCCTATCTCTGCAACCCTGATCCTAACTTCATCACCCCTTTTTTAAAGGCCTTTTACTTTTTAGGTGGAAAGATAAAGTCAATCTTTTACATTTGACTTTCAAAAACATCCAATTGTTATTGGTTGCTAACTTAATATAAAAAGAGTTGAAATAGGGCCATCTATGGTCTAACATTTTATTGTACTATTTTTGTAACTGTTCTCATAACTGTTTTACCATGTAAAGCAAACTTGTATACTTCTAAAATTTCATTTCCAAGAAACTATACTCAGAATCTACAGATGGTTAGATAAAATAGCAATAATTTCATCCTTTGAACAGTCAGGTAATATTGGCAAGTTTTTGTCCTCGCTCGCGTCTTTTAAATCCCGTAAAAACGGGTGTTTTTGTCTATACTCTCCGTCATAAAGTCTTTAAATTGCTCTAAATTCTTTTAGCATCGGTGAAATTACTTGAAAGTTTCAAGAGTCGTAGAAAAATAATATTTAAACAATTATATCCAGCGCGATTTTCATTTTCTTTTTTTCTTCGTTCTTAATAAAGAACTGAAAAATGACAAGTGACACGCAAGAAAAAATGTCCGTACAAAGGAGTTACATGACGTTGTTGACGTTGTTTTTAAATCTGACTTGATCTATAGGCCCGTTGCATGTGACGTAGTTTCGGTTCGTTACGACCCACAAAACGGCCCCGATTTCAGAGGCAAAAAGACAACACATATAGGATTCTTATACTAAAATTTCATGAAATTCTGATGAAGAGATTTTGAATAGTAAAATCAAAACTGAGTCCTTCCAGCAAGCCCTTCGTGTTTTCTGCCTCTGAAAACCGTAACTATTTTGGCGCATGCGCATGCAAACGCGAAAAATCAAAACATTGCAATGGGTCTATAGACTCAACAACAGTGTGTATTAGACTATGGTATAGTAGTACCACTGGGATTTGTAAGTGTTTGCATCTTAATCAATATATATGTTTATTGTTTTCGTTTGGACAGTATTGTTTTATAAACCTATTTTTTTTGCAAACTCCTTCGCAAAAAGTTGACGCTAATTTTAATTTCGGTAATGTTATGAGGACGCTTTTTTGGATGGATTCTCTGACAGTATTTGACCAAAACAGGCGAAAATAAAACCCGAAAGTTTCTTTCTGCGAAAGTTTCTTCTTTAAAAGTATCCAAATGTACTGCTAAACGGATTTCAGGGTAATATCGGATTCATATCGGATTAATATCGGGAAAAAAATAGTTCCGCATTGTCAGGATTTAGCCGCTTCTATATACCATACGGTATCGCACAAATTCTAACTCACACATAAAAACAATATATAATAGGCCATTTAATAGAATCAGAGTATTTCTTCAAGACATTGAAGAAAATTCAAGCCTATAAGACCTGTCTACTTCCCAATCAGATTGAAGACATTTGTGAAGATTTGAAGTAGAAGGGCCAGCTCTCATCTGGCAGACAGGCTTATACACTTTTCCAGCAACAAATAAAAGTTGGTTATAAAAATTTGCCTTCAGAAAGATTAAAATATCACTAAATAAAATACTAAATTGAAATATAGAACATAAAAAATAAAAAACTTCAACACTTAAAAAACAAACAGAAAAAACACCTACGCTGAAACTGTGAGTTGAGTGTAATAATTGTTTTCCGTAACTTCGGTTACCATCTTTAACTCAATAAATATTCGAAACCGAAGTAAAGGGTGGCTCGATATCGGTGCAAAAACATAACAAGAACATGGCGACGACAAGCAAAAGCATCAATGAACTTTCTAGCAGTGAAGCTTCTGCTGCAGAAATCATTTCAAAGATGTCAGAATATCAATTCATAGCTGTAGTTCAAGATGGAAATGCCTGTGAACCAATGGAACAAGTTGTGAATGAAAAAGGTGAGGTAGTTGCTATAAACACTGATGAATATTACGAGACAATAGGAGAAGCGGTACCTGTTGAGTTGAGCTTTGAAACTGCTGGTGCAGGAATTAACGAAATGAAGAATGAGAACGTGGAAATAATAAAACATGAAAGTCCTAACAAAGATACTATAGCTAGGGAAGAGTCTATTGAGAATATTGATAGGGACGAAAAAGAGGAAACCGTTCAATCAGATGCTGACATCATTGCAAGAATTGAACGTGAACATCAACAACAAGGCCACCAAGTGGCTGGTAATTTGAAAGACATGTTGCTGCCTCTTGGAATAAAAATTCCTAGTCATCATAATATTATTGGAGCCAAAAGAAAAAGGCCCAAAAGCTCACTATTTATTGGCTGTTCACCTGAAGCAACTCAAGTAATTAACGAGTTTGATGCTCTCAAAGAACGACTTCAAATCAAAACAAACTTGGATATGCTCAAGCATATGTTGAAACTCGAAAAGAAATATTTGAATTCGACTGTTGTAACCACTGAATGTATTGTTGATGATGGCAACAAGAATACAAAAGCCATTCTACAACTTCTTTCAACAACAACAGCAGCTACTGACCAGCAGACAACTAAAAATGACAAGGATGTGACAGCTCAATCATTAGGTTTAGATGAACTGCAGGATGAGACAAATCTTGAAGCTGCTCCAAGAAATGAAGAAGTGACAATCAATATAATGAAGTAAGAAAAACTTTCCATGTGTTTAATCCAAATCCATAATCATTGAAAACATTTTTTTCTCTCTATTGATTTAATTTATTTAAAATTCAGTGAGTGAAGCAGTGAAGTTTTGGTTGCATTGAACAAGGTGGTACTATTACAAAAAAAATAGTTGAACATTACATTATGCTAAAGTGAGATTCTAAGTTTTAAAATTCCATTTCATTTTAGTGAAACAGTCCAAGAAAGAAATGCTGCACCAAATGATATGACAGAGTTGTTAGGTTTGACCGCACTGAATGTCAAAACAATACAACTATCTAAGAAATATTTAGAACACATTGCCAAGGAGGGTTTTTACATATCCGGCTTTATTGATAGCACTGACAAATTAGATGAATTTTTAAAATTCTTTCGCATTATCACTGGATCAGCATTTTCAATTCGAAGATCAAAATCCAAAATCAATGACGACCCTGAGCCAGAAGAAAAACCACTTCGTAAATATAAGCCAGGTTATCTTGGAAAAGGTATGCTTTTTTATTTTAAAACCCCATCGGTACTCAAATTTAAAATACAGTCACACAAGAAAAAGTTTGTTCCCTGTTTTTTTCTCGATTTTTCATGCCGCTTTGAAAATTGAAAACTTGTTTTTGTTGATAACACTTAGATCAGACGCGAAGCCACGACTTTCAGTACCGGGTACAAGATATAAAAACTTTTTTACTACAGCCCTTACATGTATTTTTCCTCCTTGAAAATATCTTCATCGACCTGCTCACATCATATCAGCTTAGCGAAGTGCCTTTGTCAAGATTTGCCACTAACCTATTCTGGCTAAAATAATCCCAAAAATACCTGAAACAAAGGAAATGACACTAAATTAAGGAATCTTGGCGCCCCATTTTGACCTTTCGTTGGGAGGCGTTGCCCCTGCCACCACGCTAATGCTTGACCTTTTTTACCCCCCCCCCCCCTTGCCCCTCCCGGATTCGTCATTGATGATATACCAAGTTATTCTTTCCTGTAAATATAGAAAAAAACATTATGGTAAAATCGATTTTCATTTACCCACAATTCTGCGTCAAACTTGTATACTATTTTCTGGGGCACCCAGTAGATTATTGGTTTATTTCTTTGGTGTTTTTTTTATTTCTAAGATATGTTTATTAATTTTTCAAGGTCAAATTAAATGGGAAAAGAATATTGGAGTTCCACCTATCCCTTTTACTGGCATCCCTTTCACAACTGAAGGAAGTACGACCTATCAATGTGTATTTGGGCCCAAACGTGCCAAAATGTCCAAAGAAAATCACGATGACGAAGACAACGAGGTACTAGATGGGAACCCGTCTAGTATTGTTAAGTGTTGCTCCTATGTAAATGCCATGCGACTCTTGTTTGCAAGTTTTAT
>JAUJPO010122100.1:0-21440 GCA_032270745.1 Tiaropsis multicirrata | reverse complement strand
TTTCGCACTGTTCTATGAACGCCTCGATGTCTGCAAGACTCGAGAGTGAGCCTTTGGTACTCTTGCTCTTGTGGTATCGAGTCACGCCACCATCTCCTTGATAGATGTCACTGCTAAAGCTATAGACGACCACCACTCTCATGTCCACGTGTGACGTTACCGTGTCCATCACCGTTTTAGTCAATGGGCTGTTAAGGTTCTCGTCGAAACGCCACGTCTTCACTCGATTCCTATTTTCCACCAGCTTTGATTCATCGTCAGCCTCATCATCGAACAAGTTTTCAATGTCCTCCAAGCCTTCATCCCCCCCCCTTCTGTCGCAGGCTTCTCACGACCGTATATATGCTTGACGTCTTCAATTCCGTCATAAGCCGCCTCTTCAACTATCTCTTTCAGTGTCTTCTGTGATGAATGCTCTTCAACTGCTTCGAAAGCACATCGCGCGTCGCTGCTACTGGTGCTGAAACAGCATCGTACAAATTAGCTATTGCGTTTCTGAACCAACTCATTTCCCTTTATTATAAGTAGACATTTCAACCAGCCTTGCATGCGGTCACTACAAGGCTCTCCAGGGAATTCCCCCCTTTTTACTCGTAGTGCGCATAATTTTTGAGCGCGCGGGCGGGCGGTCAAATTGGGAACTCATTTCAGGCATGAGAAAGTTGTGACGTCACAGCTTTTTTGGCGACCCGAAAAGCAGCGATTTTTAGTGGTGGCTTTGCCGTCTCGAGGTAATAGTCTACTTTTGTTAGCGGTGATATACTACTGAGCTCATTGTATTCAGATTTGTGAGGCTGTAATAAAAGACCGATCTGATGCAGCGGAAGGAGGGATGGATTTATGGGCATACATTTCGTTTTCTTCATCCAGCAAGCAACCAACTTCTTGAATGAACAATAATATAACGAAAATTATTAACAAGAACAAGAAGTAATACCAATATTAACTAAAACATTTCTTATGAAAAAAACATTTTTACTATTAAAAACCTATGTACCATAAAAAGCACAGATGACCTAAACACACCAGCACAAAATAAAATAGACTGGTATTGTGATTTATCAGGGTCATTCTCTTTCCATACGATTCCTCTATAATTTTTGCCCTTCGCGACTTGAAGAGGGCGTTTGTGTAAAAGGTCAGAGTCAGCATCTGGATTTTTCTTTTCCATTTCTCGGTCAACTTAATGTCTTTATCGTTCAGGAACATCGACTGGCTCTTCTTGAACTGCTTTGCAACATTTTCAATATGGACGTCATCAACGTTGTGGCTATTCTGTTGTACATCAGGTGTTTGTAGTGGTAGTTGGATGTGATATTCTAGTTGGGTGTGATATTCTAGTTGGGTGTGATATTCTAGTTGGGTGTGACGTTCTGGCTGGTCGTTTTGATTTTCTGTTTTCTTATGGTATCTGGATCCCTGAGGTTTTTTTCCTTGGGGATTTTCAATTGGTTTCAAATTCGTCAAGCGCCTCATTACCTCATTAACTTTGCCAGGAATACATTTTAAAGCGTCAACAAAATGTAATAAACTCATAATTAACAATACTAATCCACAAGTAAAAAATAGGAGAGTAACATGTCAAAGCATTTATATAAAAAAATACAGTGGATCTTTTCGGTTGATGGTTCCTCAGTGGGGATTCATATTCTTGAAGCAAGACAATGTTCGAAATTGGTCGTTTGACTTCACCACTCATCGTACTAATTGTCACTTTCCTGCAGTCACCATTTTCGTCTACGTTGGCTTTGACGACACGTCCAACAGGCCACTGGTTTCGTTTACCGTCACATTTCACCAGCACAATGTCACCAACAATAAAATTTCTACGCTTTGTCGTCCATCAGGTGCGCTCTTGTAGCTTCGAAAGGTATTATTTCTTCCATCTTGACCAGAATTCATTCACTCCATGTTGGACTTGTTTCCATTGACGTCTTGAATAGGCATCTGCATCACCAAATGCACCAGGAGGGGCCAAAACAATCTTGGATTTTCCAGTCAGCAACATCATTGGTGTTATTGGCTTCAAACTCAAAGGATCTCCAATATTCTCCACAGACAAAGGACGAGAATTTAAGATGCATTCAACTTCACAAAGCAAAGTTCTAAACGACTCATCATTGAAGGACTTACTGTGTGTTAAGTATAAATAACACCCCAACGTTTAACCAAAGAATGACGTTCTTTCACCAGAAAAGGACCAAACAAATCAACACCACAAAAACTAAAAGGTGGGGCTTCTAAAGCTCTCTCATGAGGCAAATCAGAAATTATTTGAATTGAATTGAATATATTTTTTGCTGCAGGGCAGCAGGATAACCTCTAAAAAATAGATTACTCTAATACATAACGGGAACCTATAAAAAACTGAAAAGAATTACAAAATGTTTCATAAAATTAAGAAAAATAAGTTGTAAAAAAATATATAAATAGAGTGATAAATATAATAAATATTTTATTTGTAATGGAGAAAGTTTCATGTACACAGTGCTTCCAGCCTGTCACCCGACCCCCACCCTAGGGAACACACACACAAGCGAAGAGTACTTTCCGAGGACTTTGAACTTAAACGACCATTCGAGGACCCAATTTACCCTAGCAGTAACCAAACGAAATTTGTTTTTTACATGATGATACATTGCGATTGGCAAGCTTAGGCCTAGTCTAACAAGATTTTCATACGTAATAGCCAAAATTCGACAGTGCATGAAATGAAGATTCGAGGACCTCTCACACATTTTTTCAAGTTTTGAAATCTGAAGTTTAAAATCTAAATCATTTAATTAGACCGTAATTAACGATATTTTAACATCTCAAATATTAATTTAGCAACAATTTTTACAAGTCCTCGAATAATCATTTTGATCCTTCGTTTTTAAAAGTCCTCGAATGTTCACTTTGTACTTTCGTTTTTAAAAGTTCTCGAATGTGTATTACGTATCAAAACCTGTGCTAATAAAAATTCGTGTTTTGAGTTCATTTTAATAGCTGAAGTCAATGTATCACAGGCTTGGATGCATTAAGGTTCAAACTTTTGACAGAAAAATGTTGTTTTTGTTTTTACAAGTCCTCGAATGTTCATATTGTCCTTTCGTTTTTTTAAAGTCCTCAAATGTTCATTATGAGTCAAAACCTCTGTTAATCAAAATTTTGTGTTCTTACTCCACTTGAAGTACTGCAAGCTTGGATACAGGGGTTAAAACTTTTGACAAATGTTCGTTTTTTAGCATACTAATCCTATGTCAACACTCTAGCGGTCTATGAAGGGCTAATTTCTAGTCAGCAGTAAAGAAAATATTTCCCAAAATTGGTTCGGTCTTTTAAGCTAACAAAGCAAGGTTTGTAGTAGAGATTCTGATTACCAATTTATTATGTAAGTCGGAGAAATAACTCCGAAATTGCTGGGATTTAATTTGGCGAATGCGAGATTCTGATAAATTTGGCGAGGATTTAATTTGGCGAAAGGCACAAAAATTTTTTTTTTTATTCATGCGTTCAGAACAGAAGAAAATGTAATACATAACATAATATCGGCTTAATAAAGGTAAAAATAGGTTGCTAAAATGTATTTACATAACATAAGATCGGTTAAAAAGAGGAAAATGTCATATAAGGTATTTTTAAAAATTTGGCGGGGGATTTAATTTGGCGAATGGAAGATTTTGATAAATTTGGCGGGGATTTAATTTGGCGAATGGCCGATTTCTAAAATTTTGGCGAGGATTTAATTAGAGGGGGGATAATTGACCTTTTTTGAGATTTTGGACATTTTTTGGGTGCTGATTCCGAAAATCATACTCATTTTTTTTGAAAATCAATATTAAGCCTCCTACCCCTATGCACCAAGTTGGCCAAAATACCCCAAAATAGGCATTTCTGTGTTGTACTTGTATGGTGAGTTTCTTGAGTAATCTTAGTTAAAAAAGTGGATTTGTTTACTCAAAAAGCTTCCAAAAAAACAAAAATGGCTTTGTAAGAGTCAGGTGAATTTGTTACTGGTGCGCACCGGGTTGGCCAAAACAGTAAAATTTGATTAAATCCAAATGCACTGTTTTTTGTATTTTCTGCCTGATTTTAAACCCTTTAAATGTGGTTGTAGAACTTATACCTGTAATATAGCACACTTGCTGCTAAAATTTGACTTTAAGACTAGGTTAGAGGTGTGCACCCGGTTGTCAATAGCACTAAAATTGTGAAAATTTCCAGGAAAGTTGTCTATTTTTTATCCTGATCAAAGCTATTGATATGTCTAATTTAAAGACATTCTAATTTGATAAACTCGCTTGCAAATCTCTCTAAGGAATTCATCTGAAGTTTTAACAAAAACTACACGTGAAATCATTCTAACTGATTATATTTTGGTATAAAAGACAACTTGGTTCGAATTCATGGAGTTCTCAGTGCTAGAAGAAAAACAAAATTTATCAAGAGATTGGATATTAAGGCTTTAATTTAGACATATCAATAGCTTTGGACAGGGTAAAAATAGACAATTTTCCTGGAAATTTCCACAATTTTAGTGCTTTTGACAACCCGGTGCACACCTCTAACCTAGTCTTGAAGTTACTGAAAAAAAAGAAACTGACCTTACAAGTACAACACAGAAATGCCTATTTATGGGCATTTTGGCCAACTTGGTGCATAGGGGTAGGAGGCTTAATATTGATTTTCAAAAAAATTAGTATGATTTTCGGAATCAGCACCCAAAAAATGTCCAAATTCAACTTGTCCTGGAAAAATCGTTATTTTCCCCCCACCCTAATTTAATTTGGAAAATATTGGCAAAATTCGCCAAATTCGCCAAATTTAATCCCCGCCAAAATTAATCCACTTAAGGTAGTTGGTCCCATATTGACTTACTCTTCTGTGCTTAATTGTAGGGGGGGGGTCGAATAAGCAGGGGGGGTCGACATTTTGACAGAAAATCATAAAATGGGGGAGGGGTCAATATTAAATGATTTTGGAGTGATTTTCCATAGGGTAATTAAGGTTTTTGGCACTTTTAGGTCAAAAGTCATAAAATGGGGGGAGGGTCATTATTAAGTGATTTTGGGGTTGAAAAAATCGAAAAAATGGAAAGTGACCCCCTACAATTAAGCACAGAAGAGTACTTTAGAGTTGTTAAGGGTTTCATTTTTTTATTAAGTAGTTATAGTAGTTACCCAGAAACAATACTGTTTTTAAATGAAATAGTGTCCCAAATTTCAATACACTAACGTGATTGTTTGGCAGATGTTTGACTGCTAGGACTTCATCCAGTGCGTCTTAATAGAAAACTAGGACTTTGAAAAGAAAGAAACAAAGGTAGACATCTTTCTATTATTTTGCTCAAGTTTTGTTCCATACACCTGGATTTTTCCCAATCGAAAAGGACCCGTTTCGAGTAAACCGTCATGATCGATTTGCTAAATAACTACAAAATCAATATACTAAAAAGTCAATATACTAATAAAGTTATTGAGCATTATTTATTTTTCTTTGTTTTTTTTTTCGCTAGTTTTTTTTTTTCAGCAATGAGAGAGTAATTAACATGAAATTTCACTGCTTTCCAATCACGATTCTTCAAAGCTGGTTCATCTTTGAGCCATGGTTCAATGTCGCCTTGTCGTGGCACTTTCTTTAGTTTGAAAAATTTTTCAAGGTTTCTTCTAACGGCTTCTTTCTCTTCATCCGACCATGATCTGACTGTAAACAAAGAAAAAAACGTAAGCACCGCTAAGTATATACCCATGCTACCATAGATTTTGCGACATTTTCATAAATTACGTCACGAACAACACTTGCCTCGTTGTCAAGATATATGACAACTGATTCCCAACGGATTTTCTTAGATGTGTACTCTTTTCATAGAAACAAGATTAGAGGTCTCAAGGGAGATAATCACCTAGGTAATAGTTTCAAAACAAGGCAAATGTTAACACTGTATTTATGTTTATACCCGCTAAAGTTTGTGAAACTTCCAAACAAAGCTTCATTTTGGAGGTCGAAAATGCACAAAGATTACGTTTAAATTACCTTAAAGGTACTAATTTTCGCGCACAAAGAAAAATTACATTTCACGCGTATTAATTTTCGTGCACGAGCAAATTCATTTTAAGTTTTGGGTATTAAATTTTGGGCACGGGGCATTTATTTATTTTGGGTTATTTTACGATTTTTGGCGGCATTATGTAAATATCTAGTATCAATATTCGCGCATCTTAAGACTGCGCATAATTTTGGTATTAAATTTCGCGCATTTTCGGGCCTCTGCACGAAATTGCGCGAAAATTAGTACGCGTGAAAATTAGTACCTTTAAGGTAAAACGAACCATAAATTTAAAAAATTAAATGATTGTAAAAGAAATTTTAAAAATTAGACCCATATTACGATAGCCTTTGTCCATTTTTCCTGATTGTAGCCTTTACAACAAAGTGTTTCGACTAAAGTCTTCAAAATTACTTCATAGCAATTAGCTTTTGCTAAGAATGCAAGCAATGCAATGTTTCAAACGGATTATGTAGGTTTTGCAAAAATTACTTTCAACCCAAATTGATTTCAACCCACTGCTCGTTTGGGATTGAGAAAAGTGAGAAACAAAAAAGTGATTTGTTTTAAAAAACACAAAGACATCATTAAAAACCCAAATACTTTAAGTGTACAAACTTTCGCAAGCAGAAAGTTTCAAGGATTTTCGCGAATTTGGTTTCTTTTTGCGAAAGTAAATGACTTTGAAAATTCTACTCGCGAAAGTTTATGCTCGCAAAACATTCTTAAAAAAGTTGAAAATCTCTATAGCTTCGAAATCAAAATCAAAACTAATATTTATAGCATTTTTATACTTTAGAAGCTTTATTGAAGTCAAAACATACCAGATTAAACTAGACGTTGCTTGATAAATAAAAATCTTGAGAAAGGTATATTATTTTGGAAAAAACTCAAATTCAAGAAGATTTCGGGTTTCGAGTTTCTTAAAAGAGGTTTCGGATATTTTCAAAAATAATCATTTTCTCTTACAAAAATATTTTTGGCTTTTTTAAAAATTTTGTTTGAAAACGAATTCTGCGTTTTTTAAAAGAGTTTGGGTTTGTTACCTCTTGGATTCTTTAGATATGAGATAATAAACTACCTAATCAACAAGATTTCTCTGCCTAGCAAGTCATTTACAAGAAGTAACATAAGTCCCTAGGTGAAATTAAATAACTACCTTTTGAGGGTTTTCGTTTGCCTCGTTTTACTGGTTTTTTATGGTTCCAATTTGGTTCATCATCATCACTAACCGCATCTGTATCCGAATCTGCCTCCAAATCTGTAAAATAAACAAATATTTCAAAAAATAGCTGGCCAACTTACTTTATAGTGTGCTCCTAATAGCTTTTAAAAACTAATATAGCTATGAGAAAAATTTGAAATTGGCAAGGTTCAAAATACTTCTGCAATAAAAATGAAGTTTCAAGAACGAAAGGAAAGATCAATTTCTTCTTAATTTCTAATTTCATTTTCAATTTTCAAAATATAGTGCTCAAAATTATCTTTCCAATGGAGTATAGCTTAATGTGAGATGAATAATATTCGCTGAGAAATATTTAGAAGTGCTTCCACTGTCAATTATGTTGAAACAGGCTGAAGTGTATTAATTAATCAAGTGAAAATTACTCGCTGAGAAATATTTCAACCTGCTTCCACTGGCAATTACATTGAGACAGATTTTACCTTTCGTTTCCGCAGATTTTTTTTTTGCTGATTTTCCTTTGTTTCGTTTTGTTCTTTTACCCCTTGCAGTTTGTTTTGGTTTATCCGCGTCACTATTCCAGTCATCAGAGCCTGCATCCGAATTTTCTATATCTGTGAAATAAACAAAACTTTTGATTTGCAAATACTTACGAGAAAATAGAAGTGGTTTGTAAAAGTATTTGTATGCGTGGGTCGCCCTTACGACGAATGGCGAATTGATAAGATGAAGATTGACATTATTAAAAGTAAATTTTCAAGTTTTCTTGCAATTTTGATTGGGTCAGATCAAGTTCAAAAGAAAGCAACAGACAAAATTATTTTAATGCAATCAAGTTCAATATTTTATGTGCAAAAATCATTCTCCGTAAATAAATGCCCTATTATTTCTTGCAGATTTTGTAATGTGGATAAATTTTTGAGTGGACTAATTTTCGCGACCCATGAATTCAAAATTTTCGTGTGGATTAAATTTCGTTTTTTTGCCTAATTTGCCTAACTTTCCCCATTTTCCTGGGGCTTTTCAAGGAATTTCCAATTCCTGGATTAAATTCCGCGAAAATGGCCAATATTTAGAAAAATCGCAAACATTAATGCACGCGACAAATAATCCACTTTTAAATTACAACTCAATTGAGAAGTGACGAGTAAAAATACCTTCAAGCATCTGAATTGCTTCCCCACTTTCTTCACCTCCTGCATCTCTCGGATTGGGTACATCAACAGTTTCTAAAGGAAAATGGCCAATTTGCATTAATTAATTCCGTATTATTTATTCCCTTAAGGTATGTGAGACGTGCTAGAGCTACTGTATAATTTTTTCCCTTAAAAGTAATGCGAAAAACATGACGAATTACTACACCAATACAACATGCATCGGGTCCGGGGTGGAGAGTTCAACAAAACGAAACGAAAATCGACCCTACTTGGAACTAATTTTTCAGTAGTTTGAGTACTAATCTTCGAGTTTTTACCAAAAACGTGAAAAGTGACCCTCTATGATACCGAAATTCTCGATTTTTTCAAAGTTTTTACTTAAACTTTCCAAAAAAACTAAGCTTAAATTATAATTACAAAGACTCATTCCGAGGACAACCCAACAAAATCTTCTCCTCTAACTTAAAAGCTAGTTAGAAAGTAAAAAAATAGAAAGAAAAAAAAAAGAAAAATGAAATACCTTCCAAATCTAACTCTACATCATTTACCATGAAGTTTGCCAATGCCACCTTTCTCCATCAGCATCATTAATTTGCCACATTTTGCAAGCTGCAAGGTATTTTCTGGTAGTCGATAATATTTTCTGTGAATTTCAATGTCATGACCCATAAATGTAGCAAGCATTTCGATCTCATTTTTCTCTAAGTTCAAAATCTGTGACATCGTCGCTACATGCTTACGAAGATTTGTTGAATATATTGCTTCTGGACACTTTAAATGACAGAGTCGTACATGTTTTCTAACTGCATCAGCTCCTCGAACAAATTTTTGAGACCCATTAGAGGTAACAGCAAAGATATACGGATTTTCGACATGGATACCAATTTGGTTACGAAGATTGAGCAGAACATCAATTCCTTTTAAGACATCTCTTGTTAAGAGGACTGCCACTTTCCGGCCACGCTTTCCACGGAGTTCAATTCTTTTGAATGTCGTACATAGTTTCCTTTCAAACTCAGTAAGACTTTCTTTAACTTCTTCGTTCATCGGATTTTCTTTTTCAGTTAATGTCTTAAAGTTTGCTACTTCCATTTTGGCAGGCTCTCCGGATCTTCTTCTGTTAAATAAGATAATACTTGTTAAGAGGGACGTTTCCAAATCACGATAACTGGCTATGTCATTGTTGTCGTTGGCAAGAGCATTCAGTGATGTTGTAATCGTTTCCTTTAAGTGATTTCCCAAGGTTTGAAGGTCAGAGGTTAATGGTAACAGCTTTGGCTTATTCCATTTTCTCCGATAGAGCTCCGTTCGTGCAAGACGTGAAATTTCATCGTTCCACGAGAGTTTCATCAGCTCACGAAACTCATCTGCCTGCTTCTTTAAGGAATGGATGTTTTCTCTTATTCCTCTTGCCTTCAAAATCAAGGAGCACCTTTTAAGTGAATGCCCAAGTTTGAGACCAATCGAGGGAGTTTCCATACAGCCTTCATCTTCGTTCCATCCTGCCAATTCTGTCACGGCTTCAATCACAAAATTGAAATTTTTTGGCATAAGGATATCTTGTAGAGAGGAGACTTGGTCACAACATTTCCTGGTTTCGATGACAAGGCGAGCCAATTCCCTCATTTTATTGCTGATATGGTGTTGCTGGTCGCCTTCCATCCTCAACCTTAGACACATCTTGTTTCCATACTCAATGATCAACGAATCACTTTTGACACATCGAGAAACATCATCCACGATCATTCTCTCCATGACGCTTTTAAGTGAGTCAGATGCTGACGGTGGCGTAAACATAAACATACTTGCCGATGATTGAACTCTTTTACCAACAGTGTAGCCAGTCGGTTTCTCGGTGCATCTTTTGAGGTGCTTTCTCAGATCTCTTTTGATATATGCCGCAAGACAAAATTCACAAAATAAATAATTGGTGTGGTCCTGCTCTTTGGTAGGTCGCTTTTCAGGTATGAAAAATCCGCGACCTTTTTTGAGCACTTCATTATTATGAAGAAAGTTTCCCTTTTTCCTCAGTCTATTCCAGCCAATCTTTCGTTGTCGCTTTTTCTCCTTTCTAAGTTTTTCGGAATCGGTTCGATGGTATTTTATAGCCAAAATTTCAGCAACTTCCGATTCTTCGGAGTGAACATCCCTGAGATGTCTATCATTTTTTCTTCTCTTGGCGGAACAGAAGACACAAGATTGGCTTTTGTCCCATTTTCGACGTCCTTCTCCGTTGTTGGTCGTGCAAACAATAATGGTCGTTATGTCATCATCTTCCTCGTGTTCTTCCCCTTCTGCCGATCTTTTCCTCTTTCCTTTACCATTTTTTAAGCTGGCTGGGTCCTTCAGTTTTCTATCTTCTTCCGGGTCATCTTTCTTCAATTTTGTGTTTTCTTCTTCCTTCGATTTTGCTTCTTCTTCCTCTTCATTAGATTTTCTTTCTCCTCCTCCTCCTTCTGCTTCTTCTTCTTCTTCTTCTTCTTCTTCTTCTTCTTCTTCTTCTTCTGATTTTGTGTCCTGTTTTTCATCATATTCATCATCACTTGAAGAAGAATTATCTGGCTCGAAAGAAGGATCTTTGGCTGGATCGTCTTCTTCCAAGCTGCTTTCCTAAAATGGTGGAAATATTCATGCACACCACGAGTACGGTTAAATTTCAAAAAGAAAAACTCATTCTAGGAAGAACTACTAGTTGAAAATTCTTGTTTGCACTTACTACTTATAATAATATTCAAGATCGATTTCGATCTCTACTCAAAATATTTCGTTGTTTTCAAGTGTTTTGAAAAAAATTAATTCATTTTTATGCAAGAAAAAAAGAGTATTGATTTTTATGTCAAAATATCAATTTAGAAAAAAAACAGCGGTTTGCATGGCTTTGGTTATTCTTGGGTCTCAAAGGAACATACAGGAGGGAGTAAATAAACATTTAGGGACGAAAAACCAGACTTAATGATAAGTGGACTAAGCACTGAAAATTCAGTGAATCACTGATTTTTCAGTGATTTTCACTACTATGGTTATCTACCATGATAGTTTAGAAACTACAGGCCTAAAGAAGCTAAGATTTTCCATAAAGCTAGGCAACAGGTCAACTAAGCCTATGTGAAAAGCTCTTTCAGTAAATAAGTACCTGTCTGGAGAAATTGCATGGTGATGAAAAAAATTCTTTACAAAAAATACTTCAAAAATCAAAATTTTCGATTTTGCAATTTTTCAGCTTTTTAAAGGATTGACAGGTTTTGAAACAAATTGGATGCCTTTGATTCAATGATCTATTTCTATTTTATGATTTTGAGGTGTAAAATCATCTTATTGATTGCCATGTCAACAAGATTTTAAAATCACTTCAAAGATGCTTAGAGGCATGCGGGAAGAGTTGCCCGCATGACCCAACAATCCTGAAGTGAACGGGTAATGTACATCAATCAACTTGATAGCGGTCAGGCATTTAAAAAAAAATTATAATTTAAATAAATACAAATAAAAACAAAAACAAAAAACCCCCAAAGAAGAATTATATTTATACATTTAATATCAAACCCCTAGGTATTTCATATGGTAGATTTGAAAACAGACCAATTTATTGATTAAAGTCCATGATAGTGAGAGAGAGAAATAGTGAGAATTAAAACCAAGGGAGAAAATTGAAAATAAGTTTTTTCAAAACTATCTAGATAGACGAGTGTTGAGTGCGAAGGAGAAAGACATTCATGAGGAATTCCTGGAAATTAAAGAGGGTCATGCAAGACGTCTGGGCTGTTGGAATTGCCATAGGACCTGAAAGGCAAACATATGTTTGGACGAGAAGAAGACAAAGCCGTATTAGGGCCTTCCCTGAAGTTCGGTGTGTCGACATGATTGCCATGTCAACAAGCAACATGCTGAATGGACCTACCTCATTATTAACTTCAGATAAAAACAAAAAAATTGGCAAAACTAAGATGCAGCTTTTTAAAATGAAGAACAACCGTCGACTATAGATTATTACAAAACTTTGGTTTCATTGGAAACAAAACTACATTAAATTTTGGCATCACCATTTCCAATATTTTTCTGAAAAATAACAATGAAATAAGAAAAAACGACACAAAAATACGAAAAATGGTGTTTTACGGCATGTTTTATGGACCAGAAAATGTTTTTCTCTAAAAACAGAAATTGTCACCACATAGGCACTTCTGGTTGTAAATCAGAAAAAAAAACTAATAATATAATCTCGAGAAAATCCGAAAAAAGCTTTTACCAGCACATTTCAGGCCCTAGCAATTGCAAAAAATCTTTCTTTTTTGAGAATCGGGATCTGCCACATTTTGCATCTCTGTGCAAAAAATCATGAAAATCTGTCAAGTATAACTGAGAAAATGAAGAAAAACTGGTTTGTTTAAGTCGGGTTTCGGCTTTTTCAGCGATTTTTTACTCGATTTTTTAGGAGTTCCAAATATACAAACTGATATTATATAAAATCAAACCATGCCATATTTCGGCCATCAACATTAAGAACCTTTCTTTAGAAAAGAAACAATAAAATAATTGAAAAGTTGATGCAAAAATCAGGAAAAATGGCGATTTCCGGCATATTTCCGGTTCTACAGACCGGAAAAAAATTTTCCTCTAAAAACGGCCATTGTCAGGTCATAGGTATTCCTATTTTGCATCTCTGGTAAAAAAATCAGAGAAAACTAACGATAAAATCTCGAGAAAATCCAAAAAAACCGCTTTTTCCGGCACATTTCCGGCACTAGCGATCGGGAAAAAATTTTTATCGAAAATCGGACTCCGTCACATTTTGGGCATTACCAGTTTGCATCATTGTGAAAAAAATCATGAGAATCTGTCAAGTATAACTTGAAAAATTCAAAATTTGGATATTTTTTGCAAAAATTCAACAAAGCTTGTAGAAAACACTAAGAAGACTTCAAAGAAATGCCTACATCCATTTGAACCCACATTTTATAGATAATTAATGACTGTATAAAAGATAATCACAAAATTCAACAATAAAGAGGAAAATTAGATTGAATGACGATGAGAAAATCACTGAATTTTCAGTGATTTCTTGGTCCACTTATCATTAAAGTATTTAAGAAATTTTCCAATGATCAATAGGGATAAAAAAGGATTCAATTGTATTCTTTTGACGAGTACATGTTTTTTTATAAGCATATGTTTTTTCAACAAGCTCTATTTTGGACTCAGGCTCAAATTATGCTTAGCATATGCTTATTTTTCCGAAGGATTCATTTTTCGATTTTTCCACAATCTATCATTTCTATACATGACGATTAGAGAAATAAGTAATTACACAAAGATTTTTCAAGAAATTTTTGAGTGATGGCCGCATTACATTTTACTCTTTTCTATCTATTAGAAAAAATTAAAAACACTAATTTTTCCACTTTAACACACCTCAAAGGCAGCAATATGCTTCTGATATGCTTATTTTTTAGACAAATTCAGGTCTCGGTATGCTTATAAACGTTATGCTTATAAAAAAAACATGTAGTTTATAAATATTTTTACTTATATAAAGTCTTCTAAGCTAAAACGGGTAGATATTTCAAAGCTGGGGAAATCTTTGTCAAAAATAATAAACGTACCTGCACGTTTATTAGAGGCTCGAGAATAGTCATTTGAAAAATTACACAGTGAAATTTGTTACATACATTCGAGTTTTCATTTTCTGTATCTGAGACTGGAGGAAAATCCCCGTGTAATCCAGAGTCGTTTACGATGGATTCTTCATCAATGAAATCATAAGGGTCCTAATGATAAAATTGATAGAGGAAAAGTTTAGTTTATAAAAAAATTATAAACTTTAGAACATCTTAAGAAACATCTAAAATTCCTTAGAAGGAGGAGGTTGTTTTATTATTTAGTTATGGATAAATCAGTAGTTAGTAGGTTGGCTCTGATCAAAATTCCTTTCTGACGTTAAATTTGTTCATTTTTTACTGATCTATTGCAATGTGAATTATGAAATAGGTAAGAAACAAAGGAAAACGAACGACTTTTGGCTTAGAACACAAAAACATTTCAGCTATAAAATCGTGAAATTACTAAAAACATTGAGCCTCGACTGAAATTCACTGGTTCCTTTAAATAAAGTGTGTACTACTACTAGATAAAGTTGAAAGCATTAACCCTTTAACTACGTGCCAAAAATACTGATGACGAGATGTCTCGTCATTGCGTTCCATGCCCAAAATACCGAAGAATTAAAAACCGTAAAATATTTTCTAAGTCCAATTTCGAAAACTAAATTCAAAAATTACAAAACAGGTAATTGTTTACTTTAATCGTGCTAATATGAGTCTTTTTTATAATTTTCTCCGCTTTTCCTCGATGTAATTTTCTCTTACAATTTTTTAGTTTATACTTCTTTTTTGCAGTCAGACATACAAAATTTTTATTAGATATGGATAAAAGTAGTGAAAATAGTCTGAAAATTAAAAAATATAATAGAAATACCCTGCCTTTTACGAATGAGTTTTTCCCAAAATTCCATGTTTTTTTATGACGAGTTATCTCGTCATGCAGTCGCGAACCCCTAAAGTACTTTCTGCCGAGTTATCTCGTCATTCAGTCTGTCTTTATGGCATGGCTCGTAAAAAAGTCGTGGTATTTTACAAACCACCTCCGAAAAATGGCTCGGTATTTTAAGAACAGTCAGTTAAAAAAACTGCGGTATTTTAGGCACGGACAAATAAAAAGACGCGGTCGTTAAAGGGTTAACAAATTTAAATTATGTTTGAATTGATAAAAACAATAACTGAACTCACATTAGGTTGTGAAGGCTCCAACTCAATAACATCCTTTGAAGGATGATGGGTTATTCTCATATTCATTTTGAAATCTACTTCTGTTGAATTCTGCGAATATAAATAGAAGGTATTTGTTCAGTCTCTCTAGCCTTATGCTACGGCGTATGTTTTTTGTCATTAACTTTTACCATTATCATGTACTAAATTGCCATAAACTTTTAAAAATGATTTCCAAAAAGATTGATTAAATCTTTATATTCCAAATTTCTTTTCAAAGTAGCGACTTAAATTAAAGTCACATCGCAGTCAGCTGCAAATCCTCTTAATTTCCGTCCTTTCTTTTGCCCTTTTCATTTATTTCAATCCTCTTAAAAGCTAAATTAGTTAAAACGACAATATTTATCAAAGATGAATCCAAATTTGAACTTCATTATGAAAAAGTACATAAAAATAAGAAAATATTAGTATATCCCTTTCTTATCCAAGGTATGATAAAATTTTGCACCCCCTATGTTTTATATACCAAACGAACGCTCTAGATGCGTAGAGTTCAAAAATGAAATAAAAAATTTTTGAGATTTTTTGAAATTGTTTACTACCCCCTGTCAAATATGACTTAAATGAACGCATTTTGTCAGTAGATCTCTGAAAATTTCAGGTCAAATGATAAAGACGTTCAAAAGATATTCCAATTTTTGATTTGAAAAAATCGAGACTGAGAGGTCCCGTCGGATAAAAAAGGAATATAATATCAATCACATTATACAAAATGAAGACAAAGAAGTTACCTGCGGGAGAGTAATCGACGTTCTGCCAACCTTTGACTGTGTTTCGGGACAATCCTCGAGAAAAGAATGATCAAGTAGGACGTCATTACTTTTACCAGACGAAGTGATTAATTTGGAAGATTCCTTAAAGACAATTTTACATAAGAAATTATGCAAGCGACATGACTTTTGTGAATGGGTTCTCTTTATTCTATATTTTTATTTGGCTTTATTGTTATTCCAATTCTTAGTCAGAGGGGGTAGGGGTAGAAGCAAATTATGATGAACTTCTTTGTAAAAACAACAAATAGAGACGGTTCAGTTGTAAGAAAAAGGTAAAACATACTTTTAACACAGAAACAGGTGATATGCAAGTAACCTGTAAAGAAATAAATTTTACTGTAAAATCTGAAATAAAGTTTATTCGTCCACCAGAGGGGCACTCATATGATCCGACCTACGACATGTGCCACCTTAGGGCAGAATTTTTGAGTTCTTTAAAATGCACTGTAAGTATATTTGAGAGTGCAATGAGGGTGTCTTGAAAAAATAAAAAAATAGAATCAATTTATTTTTTCTTTGAAATCGTTTCTAGAATAAGCTGAGTTTTCACTTTCCCTTCCTTTGTTAAAAGAATTCCTCGCCTTCAAATTCACTGTGAGGGTCGAAAATACACCCTTGAATGCACTGTAAGGGTACTTTTTACTGATCATAAGCTGCACTGTACAGGGTCCGAATTCGAAAACTATATTTTTGGCGGCACATGCTGTCGTTAAAAACCGAGTGCCCCCGGGTCGTCCATAATATCTATCAACTGAAAGGTCCGTCTTTAAGTATACCTAATAACCCCTTAACTTTTAACTTAGTTCAGTCCCCCTTTTATTTTTACCGGATGTGAAAATGTAATCATCCGCATTTTGGTTGGAGATGGATCAAATTGTATATACCTTAGTATCAAGAAAGTACATACAAATGTAAAAAATTGCAATACAATACAAACAATCCCATTTATGAATATAAAGTTGAAAAGTTACCTGTGGGAGAACAATTATTCTACTATCTTTTGACGGTGTTCCCGGACAAACCTTGAAAAAAGAAGGATTAGGATCCAAATTAATCAGTGGCGCTTTTTCATATGAAGTAAAAATGATGAAAATAAAGTAATTAAATCTTACCTCAAGTTGGACGTCGTTACTTTTACCAGACGAAGTGATTAATTTGGAAGGTTCCTTAAAGACAATTTTTAAATAAGAAATTATGCAAACGACATGACTTTTGTGAAAATGTAACATAATTGTAAGCCAAATTTTTACACTAAATTTTGTTGCAGATTCAGTTAGCGTTTAGTCAGAATATTTTGATCAGAGCAGGACGAAATGCACTTCACTATGTGAATTAACTGCAAATTTTGATATATTCGACAAATGCCACCACCCCCACCCCAATTTACAACACAATGTATTAACTGTTTATGACCTTGACAATCCAGACACTTCCCCAAAATCCGCCAAAATTGACAATTATTGGGTATAATAAGAAATGGGAAATTACTTTTTCTCTGGAAACTTTAAAAAAGATTTGATATATTTGAAACTTTGTTTTCCTACCAACCCGCAAAAATTTCTGCAAAACTTTTCAAAATTGATCAACGGCAAAAACAAACATTCAAATTTAATTGTTTTGACCAAACCTTCATGACCTTCATGACCTATTTTCGAAAGATTTAATCATTCTCAATTTCACTTTCTTCTTCACTGTTTTTGTTTGTTTTTTACAAAATTTTGTAATACTTATTTCCTTCAAATTTTGTTATATTTGCTTACCGCAAGATTAAATTCCCATAAATATTGATAAAATCAGTAAACCGCAAAAATTTATTCCGCGTAAAAATTTATTTCATGTATTTCATGCAAAAGTTCCCGCAAAAAAGTAGTTCCCTTAAGGTAATTGATACTATCAAATAAACATTAATGTGATTCTAGATATATAAAATTGAAGTAAAAGAGAACCACTGTTGAAAACTGCAACAACATTTGAAAAATTACTTCCACCATTTTTAAAAAGATGCTCCCTTTTCAAAATTTTATCGTGTACTAATTGTTTTGTATGTGTGAAAATGTAGATAAAGTTTACCTGGCTATCATCAACTTGAGTCAATTTGGCTTGTTCTAATCTTGGGATAATCTCATCTGGTTCCTCTGTCCCATACTAAATTTTAATAGATACAGAATTTACAAAATCTAATTTTTGCGCTTGGAATACCATCAAGAAAACTTTGAATGAATTAGGTTTTAAAAAAAGAAAAGTACAGAAAGTTTAAAAGATGTAAACATTTTTTAAAAGTCCATACTCCAAAATAAAGAAATTTTACATATTGAAACCTTTAGAAGCAAATAATAAATATGAGCCGCTAGACGATAGATGCTAACTGTCAACTCTTATCGTCAGTACAAGATATCGTGAATCAAGTAATAATTTGTTCTAAGGGTCCTCGGATAACCATTTTGTGGTATCAATGCTATCATTAGTCTTTCTATGCACACTTCTTTAATCATAATATTGAAATTTCGTGAACGAAGTAATGATTTGATAAATTCTGTTTCTGAGGGTCCTCGGATAAACATTTTGTGCAAAATAAAAAACAAAACTTTTAAGAGCAAATAAGAATTTTGAGCCGTTACACGATAGCTACTACCAGTCCTCAGATGCACACTTTTATCATCATATTGAAATTTCGTGAACTAAGTAATGATTTGATAAATTCTGTTTCTGAGGGTCCTCGGATAAACATTTTGTGCAAAATAAAACAAAACTTTTAAGAGAAAATAAGAATTTTGAGTCATTAGACGATAGCTAGTGCCAGTCCTCGGATGCACACTTTTAACATCATATTGAAATTTCGTGAACTGAGTAATGATTTGATAAATTCTGTTTCTGAGGGTCCTCGGAAAAACATTTTGTGCAAAAAAAACAAAGCTTTTAAGAGAAAATAAGAATTTTGAGTCATTACTTTAAAGGAAGAAACTTTAGCGGAAGAAACTTTCGCGAGGCAAAAAAATCGCGAAATTTTGGGGTTTTACTTTCGCGAATGGACCATTTGACTATATTTCGCGAGAATTAACTTTCGCGAATGACCCATTTGACTGGATTTCTCGAGAATTAACTTTCGCGAAAAAGGCAATTCGAATACATTTTTACTATGTTTAAGACACCTTTTATGCCTCTTTATCTTTAGTAACTTACGGTATCTGAAGTAAACACCCTTCATCAGTGCTTGCTATTGTCTTGTAGTGTAAATTCCACCAAAAATAACGTTTTAGAAAAGTTTCGGGGGAAAATGACATATTTCACGGGAATTAACTTTCGCGAATGGCGACCTACGGAATTTTTCGCGGAACTTAATATTCGCGATTTGCCCGAAAAATCGCGAACTCGCGAAAGTTTCTTCCGCGAAAGTTTCTTCCTTTAAAGTAGATTATTCATTTGCTTGATAAACAAATGGCAGGACTACAAACTAATTTTCCTAATTGATCATGGAATATTTTTCGAACTTGGGAGACACTTAAGCGAAAGGGTAAACATGAAACGAAAAACTTTTCAAAAAATCAAATGATGTCAAATTTGACCTATATTGAGGGATTGAGGGAAGTCAATCTCAGTAAGTACTAACCTGAATAAATCAGCTAAGATGGTGGGTAAAACAGATGGCCACTGGTCACGTTGGCCACTGACAGGCTCAGCTGTCTGAGCAGATTTGGATTTCAAGCTGAAAAGAAAAAAAATATTGAAAATTGATAAATCTTTGTTTAAATTTAGCACACTGAAGATGATTTTTATACCGAAAAGCTTTTGCTTAAAATAATAAAACAACTTTGTTGTTAGCCATCAGACATGCCAACTTGAAAAGTGCATTCAGGTGAGAAAAAGAACTAACCAAAATCCAAATTTTAAACCCAGTTTCCCGATTTCATAAAATTGGAAACATACGACACTATTTCCTAAATTCCGGACAAATAAGGTCCATTTGCGTAATATCGAAATCCTGTATGCCCCACCCTTAAAGGGTATAAAATAATGCGGAATTAATTAATGCAAATGACACCCAAATTTTTCAGGTTTTGCGGAATTAAATAATACAAATTGGCCTAGAGTTCCAGATTTTGTAGAATACACCTTTCCCGTAATTTTTCAGTTTTCACTTGAAAAATCACAAGCATTTGAAAAAGAGTGCAGAATTAATTAATGTGAATGGTAAAAAAATTTAATTTTAGGCTTACCGTATTTCCTGTGCGGTGCTTATTAGAGGGCGGCGCTTATATCAAAATTGCAAACTTTCGTTTTAGGATTTTTATTTCTGGGTTCAGTAGAAAAATTAAATGTGTTTTGTTTAACAAGAAGCTTTTTATTTCATCAAAATTCAAAGAGAATCACAAACCAACCCTTTTACAGATATAAGTCATATATAAGTAAATGTCATTTTTCTTTATGTTCTTATGAGCGTCGCTTTGCATTGGATTCTAAGTGAGGCGCTTATTAGAGGGTGGCGCTTATTTTGAAAAAAATCTATAGGTGTGGCGCTTAGGCCGATGGCATTTACATATAAGTTTACCATTGTCTGCCTACCCAAAAATAGATGCACCATGATTTCATTATTCATTATTCAATATTTTTTAATAAAGATAATTTTTACGGACCGACAACCACGGTACTAAGAGATAAACGATATGATGGGCGCTCTTCTTTTATAGTACTTTGGAGAAAAAATCACAACTTTTTTAACAACTCCAAAAACTTTAAAATGACAAACATGAAAACAAAAAATTCCTTTGAAAGCGTGAGAATAAATGTAGTGTAGATCGGGAATTGTCTTTTCTGCATGGTCTACTCGGGGCCTTAAGATCACAGAGATTAAACTGTAGGTCAATGAATCAGAAAATGTTTTGACACCGGCATGCTTTACTTTGAGGGGAGTAAACTCAAATTTGAATTTAGGTAAGAAAATGAAATTTTGAGCTGTTCTTCAAAATGATGACATTTTTATGCGGGTGCTTTTGAGACACATGGGCGGCGGCGGATGGTAAACTCATACCGTATTTCCTCTATTTAGCGCCTCCCTCTAAAGAGTGCCGCACCTCTGAAAACGACCAGTATGTGTTTTATTTGAATTCTATACTTTCTTTGTTAGTACCGTAAATTGCCCTATCTCCGTCACCCCCTCCCTAATTTCGTCACCCCTTATAATTTGGCAGAAAGTATAAATTGAACCTCTTTGACAGTTAAATCTAAAACTTGAACCTTTTATCTTTCCACCTGTAATAAAAAAACTCATAAAAAAGAGAAGGGTTGTTTTTAATTAGGGGTGACGGAATTAAGGAGGGGGTGACAGACTTAGACGTCAAAAACTTAAAGTGCGGCATGTTGCAGACGTAACTAATCGAACGTAATCGAATTCGATTTTTAATTGAATACACCTTATCGGAAATTCCACAAAAACAATCGCGCTAAAATGGATCCGCTGAAATGCGGAGGTAAAAATAAAAA
>JAUJPO010121989.1:0-21441 GCA_032270745.1 Tiaropsis multicirrata | reverse complement strand
GTGTGAACGTTTTTCCGATTTTACCTAGCCAGTACCCGACTCCTAAACTTTGTTGCGGTAATTATAAATAACAGACTAGTTCACAAGTCTAGAGCTGACGATGACAAAGGCCATTATGCATTGCTCTCATCGTGATCAAGATTGGATTTCTTATAATCTTTATTGTTTTTATCATCCACTGATGGATCGTACACATTCAAGCTTCCACCTCTTCGAATCTGTTTCAACGAAGGGTCCGCAGCAATCACATCCTCAATTAGAGCATATTCTTTATTCTTCGCTTTATCGTCTTCTGATAATTCAACAACTTTCGGCTGCTCTGCGTTCGCTGCTGATACTCCTTTGCGTTTCAAACTCGGTTGATATAACGGATTGTTTGCCGATTTCCCGATTGAAGCATATAACGGGTTACCAATAGTGGTATTGTCGGGATTCTTATTGTCTGTTGTTTGTTGTTGCGGGTCTTCTACGAAAGCCCGATTTTCCCGATGGTTAACCGTGATGGGATCGACTTTCCGATTCAGGTCATGAACTGGATTATCATAGGTAAATGTGTTGTTGGTTGGCTTAAAGATTTGGTTGTCAAAATCCTTAAAAAGCAAAATAAAATAAATTTATTTTCTTGTAATTTTCAATCTTTAAAAATTAGGTGCAGTTTTCGATTTTAATATATTGCTTGATATACAAAAATTCCTTTTCTGTGTCATTCGCCTCTGTTACGTCAAATTCAAAAGCAAAACAGAATCGGGTTACCTTGTACTCTGTATCAGAGTACATCATATTTCGATCTGCTTGAGGTTGCGCGTTCAGTACCCGCAATATCGCATGAAAACAGACCGTCTTTTGAATTTTCCGTATATATCGAAGAACGAATTTAAGGCGATCAGACACAGCAAAGGTAGGTTTTAGAGATATACTGTAGAGATTAGGGCAGCACAAACATTGTTATTTATTCCCTTTAGTAGCATATTAATAGTCTCCTTCATATTTCTCACCCTGCGGTTATTGAAAACTATCGAGAGCTGTATATATCTTTCAGGAGGTTTTGAGTTTACTCACATTTATGTTAGTGGTTCTTCTATTTCTTTCGATGTCTTCGTCTGTTTGTCCTCCTCCAGAGATGGATGAGGGTGCAAGACTGTCGGTGAAATTGTTGAAAACCACAGGATGGTCCATCTCCCTCTACAGATTGAAATGTTGAATACAATACGTAACCTTTTACATACGGAAACGTTCTAAAAGCCAGGCGTTTGCATCTTTTAATAATAAAACTAAATCTGACTTCTTAGGCTGTTTCCGTAGAAAAAGGCAAGGCTACGTAATACATATCATGAACATAAACAAGTGTGGAGATCTGAAACCTCATTTGTAGAGGCTCGTTCTTTGCAAGAACGCTCGTCACATTGCTAATGTGATGTTTGACTTTTAGACTTCGTGTTGCCCAAAAATTGGTGATAAGGCGATGCAATTTTCATAATTAGAGCATCAATCAAAATATCCTAGATAAGTTACCTTGATGGGTTGTTTTCTCCTTCTATACAAAAGAAACAAAACAATGATGGCCAAGAGAACGACAGCAATGATAGGTACAATATATGTATAAAGTGCTGGTGAAGAATCATCCTTCTTTGTCTGATCAACTACTCCATTACCACCGTCTCCAGTGCTTTTACCAACATCCACAGGAGTGCATGATATACTAGCCAACTTGGTGGTTGCACAATCTTGTTCGTTCATACATCGGACATCTGTGTTCTCGAATTTCGGACACAACTTGGAGTTGTTAGTTAAGGCGTATTTGTTGTCGATTTGATATGGGACAAATTTGACGTACGTTAGACTGCGTTGGACGCTAAATTGTTCGCCGATTTCAACGTAAAAATTCTCGCCGTCAGACGATCTTCTTTTACGCGTTGTGTCTAAAAAAGTGAAGGCGTAGAAATAGAAGCAATATATGTTTTAACACTTTGGACTCCCTAGTGCTTTTGAAAGACATGAAAAGTTTCCACAAATCTTTACAGAAAATCAAATTTTCAAATGGCCGTCAAGGCTAGTAGGATGAGATGAGAGATGGACAAAAGTTTTTTATTGTCAGAAAGTTCTTTTCATACTCCTTGTAAAAGCATTTGGTTTATATGCCTTAAAATAAAGTGATCCTGATGTTTCCTGAGCAAAAACTCATCCTAAATTCTTTACTCAAGTAAGATGTGTTTCAGTTTGATTTTTGTCATAGCATCGAATGGAATAGACCATTTTAAAAAACGGACCCATATATACCTGATGAACTATCGAGATTTGTCAATGTTTTCGTTCCTCGATTTCCATTCAAAATATCGCTAATGTAACTTTCTAGTTGGTGGTTGTATTCAGCGTGTGATAGTTTATTAGAAGATATTGCTAAAAGCATTGGTAGTTGATAATCCTTTGCAATGCATCTGAAGGTAGAAAACTTATTGGGTCAATTTGGAGTTTTTACAAATTCTTTACCTTTTCCGACCAAACAAGGTAGTTAATTTTCTAAAGAACGCAACATTAATGACAATCAAAACAAACCAATCTTGAAGCGACCTTATTTATTAAACCTTCAGCTCATCTACAATTATTAAGTCGAATTCTGCATTTTGATGAGGTGGCTTTTATTTCTGGTACACCACTGTCTTAACAAAATCGCGTATGGAAAACTAAAACACTGCTGGTTTCAAAATTCTGATCAAGGACTAAATTTGATGATGAAAATCAAATCAAAATAATGTAAAAATTCGGATTTACTTTTCAGGAGAGATCAGTAGGCTTACTTTTCAGGAGAGTCGACGAGACTTGAACAAACAGTAGTAGATGGACACTTGTTTGGGTCACATCGTGATGAGTTGCGATCACACTTGAAACCTTTCAACGAGCCTGGACACGCACAAAGACCGTTCCTGTAGACTTGATATGATTTACAAGGTGAAGAATCTGAAACAAAAGGGGGAAAATTTATTATTACCTTTCAATACTAATTTCTTATATTGATAATTTGTGACAGCCCAGACGAAATACAGCTTATGAGTCCCTGATAATTCGACGGTGAGTTTGGAGTGTCAGGCGTGGTGATCCGTTACATCTTATTAGGCTACATCAAAAATTGCAAGGACACAGAGAGGCAAGTAAGATATGGGAGAATATTTACAGAAAATCATGGGCTTTGAAGTCAAAACAAATTGACGGCTCTTGTCCCCGATAGATATGAAAATTACCTTTTGTCGTAATGATACAATTGTAAGTATTTGTGTTTGGTGTCCCTTGATGATTTTGTAATATGTTGGAGTTATCTCGTTTTTTAAGGCTTCCATCATCAGATACATCCACTTGAATAGTGTACACATCTTTGGATTTTAATGCCTGAAATAGATTGAAGTTTGAATATATCCTTGGCGAAAATGTTTCTTTCGTGACGTGCATATGATATCTGGAGTAAACTTTCCACAGGTCACTAGACAGAGCTAATCCCCCAGAGATAAGTCCGAGTTTTTCCGAGTTTTCAACAAGTATAATAAAGGGTGGTCTTTTGCCACTTTTTGCACCGGGTAACCGATAAGACATTATTTCGTTACCTTTGAAACAAAAAATTTGTTATTTTTTATGATGAAGGGCGCGCTATCAACATTCTTCAATGTGTAAGAGACTTTCTGCTTCTTTTTAACTAAATTATCTGGATCAATAGATTCCAAGGTGGCTCCTTTAACTTCATCACCTATCACTGTTTTTGGATCGATTTTTGGTGGTACTGCCCATGCGCAAGGATTGCCAGGTGCTTCATTGATGTCTGTTAATAGACAATGAAATATGAATTTTGAGAAACTAGGATGGAATTAACATTTATACTTAACATGTCATGAGTATAACTTTTTTATTTCCTGAAATAGTCGAATCCCCCATGTCGAGGCAGTCGAAGACGTACAGGCGACTTAACTATAGGTGAAAATCATACCATAATTAATCAACCAGGGGACATGGGTGCTAAAAATCGTATCCTCAACACGCAAATCTAGGGTTGTAAAAAATCCAGGGGACCCAAGAATTTCGGTACGAAATCTAAGGGGTGTAATTTTGGGAAAATGGCTTCCTCAACACTGGGGGTACAGATTTCTTCTAGAAAAGCCAATTTCCAAGGAATTCGCTGGTTTCTTTTAATTGTTTTTGTTGAGATATTTATGCTGTTTAGATCGCTCTTAATCAACCAATCAGACTCCCCAATATTTTCGCCTTGACTTCAACCCGACTTCAGTTCAGTCACGAACAAAAGGGCTGTAGAATTTTTTTTAAATATCAGAAAATCACCAATAACACAGTAAAACAGCCCTCATAATCCTACTCAATGCTTTTGAAAGTGGTCTGTTGGCATATGGTAGCAGTACCTGATCTTATTTACATCAACCTTGAAGGAAGAAGCACTACATCTTTTGTCCGCGATTGTAGAGAATCAAAACTTTACCTTCAACATATACAGTAGCTTGTGATTGACTTTTCAATCCTTTGTCATCTTCGCATTCGACATTCAACACATACGAGTTCTTCATTTCGAAATTCAATTTCGTTTTCAAAATAATGTTATACTTCCGCATGTTGAATGGAGATTGTGCGTCAAGAATTGAACATGATTTGATATTATTTTCTGGATCTGTCACCTACATAATAAAAAAGATAAGGTTAAAAGGTTGCAACTGAGAGAGAGAGAGAGAGAGAGAGAGAGAGAGAGAGAAAAAATTGTTTAGCTACATAGCCCATCAAAGTCTTTCATGGACTCGAAAGCTACGGAAAATTCAAGCGATCATTTCTGTAGATGGTCTGTTCCTATTCGCAATTTCAATTTTGAAGTTCTCAAACTAAGCGTAAACGAGTATGGTGAAACGCATGTGAAATTTTATGGGAGATTGAGGTGGCAGCACAAGAATTGATTTTCTACAGTTTAGGGCAAGGCAGACAATCTGCACATAGTATACTGACGAACGCTAAACGTGAGTTAATGCTCTGGCCCAAAATGATCAAAGTCGATTTTACAAGGTATCAAAAAGTACAGAAAACAGTCTTTAAGTTAAAATTAAGTTTGTAAGCATTTCAATTCTGATAAGGCCGTGACCGTAATACACAGTGCTATTGACACTTGGACTTCTATTTCGCTTTCCTAATGATTCCCGTTGATTACAAATGTTAAGAACAGATCTATTTTGAAGTTAAATACTACTAATAATTTTTGACGGAGAGTGTTGCTTTTGCTCATATTCCTTATTTGGAAGTCAACACCCTCCGTCAAAATTTTTTAAGTACCTTCTGTATCCGCCTCTGACCTTAGGTCACTTACCGAGATAGATCCAATCAAGAAACCTTCAGAGCTTGATTCTGGTATTGAGCTCAACTGTTGGAAAGTAATAACAGGTTTTTCATTGACATTCTCAACAGAAAGTGTGAACTGAGCTGCTGATTTCTCTTGGTGTTCGTCCACTGCTTCCACTTTCATGATATAAGAGTTGGTATCTTCAAAGTCAAGATTACCAGTTAGTACTGCAAATGAAAAATTAAATTTGAAAATGGTTAATTCATAAGGAAAAATTTCAATCGTAAGCTACATAGCAGGAAATAAGTCTAATATATTCTAAAACAGTAGAGTTTGCACACCAAGTACATCGAAAGATCGATAAGACATTCAGAGTGGCTCTAAACGACAATTGAAAAAAAGCTTAACTGCGGAAAGGGATTCTTTTGATTCGTTAACGGCTAAGTGTTCAAAAGGTCTCGAGCTCGTTTCCAGGGTTCTCGTAATACCCTGGGAATGAGGTTTAAAAGGTCTTTGAAAAAATAAAACTCACCGATATTAGAAGCGCAATTATTACTTCCATTATTTATGGAGCACTTAGGATCCTTCAATTTGAACACAGCTCGTGTTTTGGCATCTGAGACATCAGCGATGCTAAGTTGGTCACCTTCGGCGTCAGATACTCGTAGTTGCCCAACCACTGTCCCTGGTGAAGTTGATTCTGGAATTGCTGTAATGTTCGGTTGGATGATTTGAACTGGATGATTGCTGTTCTCGTGAAATAGTGTGATTTCTAATGAACTCGATTTCGCATCCGTAGGATCATTATCAGTGCACTCCACTTTGATTTTCTGGTAAAAGTCTTTATCCTTATCAGGAAATAATTTCTCCAGGATAAGTGAATTGCCAGCAATCTTGAAATGGTCAGCAGGGTTTTGAAGCAGCACCCATTTGTAGTTTCCAGATCTAACTATAGGTTTATCATCATAATCCTTAGCTGTGAATTGTCCTATGGTGTCTCCGATCTTTGTCAAATCGTTAAATTTGGTGTTTGAGATTTCGATATCTACTGGAGCGTCATTCACATTTTGGATCTCAATTTCGAACGTTTTTTCAACGTACAATGTTGGTTCTGTACTGTCGGTTGCTCGAACTTTAACTTGTATCTTGTTTGAGGACATGTCTTTTAGTTTAAAAATTTGGGATGTTTTGAGTTCAGCACCAGATATGTAAAACATGTTTGAAGCTGCATTTTCGATGGAATATTTAACAGTCGTCTGTTCGTCATAGCTGGATAACTGACCAGCGATGGTGTTCGATGCTTCATACTCTTTTATGGTTTCTTTCTTAAGTTTCAAATCACGCGGTGCATCATTCAGACGGCGGCAATAGTAATTACTAGTGGAATCAACGCTCCATTTCAATTGGTCGCTTTGATCGAGAACGCATGTCGTGCTTTTACTGACACTTGTAAAATCGCTTTCTTTGATAAACTGCGCGAAATGAGAACTTGCTGCGATTCTTGATATCTTGGCTAAGCCGAAGCCTTCAGGACATTTGAAATCGCATTTTGATTGATAGAACAAGCTGTTTGTGCACTGCTTGACAATATTTTCACAAACGACACCTCCTTGGTCTGAATAGGAGTCTTGAGGACAAAGACCGTTGATGATTGATGGGCAGGGTAATGGTGTACACTTCTTGCTGTCAGCTGCGGAAACTTTATATCCTTTTCTACAAGAACAGACGAAACTACCGATGTTGTTGGTACAAGTGTGATGACAACCTCCATTGTTCGTTAAACACTCGTTGACATCCTTGCATTTTAATGGGTCAACTGAAAAGACGTAAAATACAGTTAAACTAATATAACTCGAACTCCTATAACTCGAAAACTTATACAGTTCAAACAAAATCTTCGGATCTGTCCAAATTAATCAAACTCCTATAATTAGAAAACTCGAATTTTTAATTACATGAGCGTAACTGTATCATGAAATGACGTCAAAATCAAGATTGGACAAAAGTAGAAGTAAAGTTATCATACCTATTGTTGAAATATTCAACTTTTCTTTAAAAAAAATCCAAAAGCAAAAAAATATCGGAAAAGAAAGAGATCTTACCAGCATCAGTGGTATATCCAGCATTGCATGAACAAACGCCGTCTGAACAAACTTGATCACATCTTTGGCAAGGCCTCTCAGTAATCTCTTCACAACCAGGACAAAAGAATTTGTTACGTTTCCTTGTAATGACCTTTTTGCACGAATCGTCACCTTTTGGTGCACAAGGTGTCCACGATAGCCAGCCGTTCCAGTTTACTGAAGAAATATTGAAAATGAAGATGATGTTGATGACAAAATGATTACACAGTAAATGAGGGGAAGTCCCAAACAGAACTCTGTTCGATATAGCTCATTATACTCGTAGACTAAACAAGGAATTTTGCCCTACAAGGCAGTGAAACGTAAGATTAACCCACTGAAGTTCTGAAATCTCTAACAGGGTCTCAAAACCATTTAAGTCCAAAATATTTGCTCTTATAGGGTCGGTTTCTAGAATCTTTAAGCACTTTTTTCAAAACATATTGGAAATTTTCTCCTTTTATTTTTTATAGAAAAATCAGGCAAATTCCAAAAACTTGTCAAAAATTCTCTGACAGGGTCCACTCAATCTCCAGGTGACACCTCTCCGTCGAACCAACACCCCCCTCCGCCCAAAAAAGAAAAGAAAATGGAAAGCTAAGCTTTTAAATAAATTAAAAAAAACATACGACTAGGATCACAAAGTAAACAAGCATTTGTCTCAGCGTATACACCAATACACATGGAAAGTACAACAACCAAACTTCTGGCCAGCATCACAATTTTCACGATGATCTTGTCAAAGTGTTAGCTATCAACCTAAAAATCTTTGAATAGTCTATGAAAGACATAAGAAATTAGGGTCATACCATAACATAAAGCGACAAGGTTCACAGATTGTAAAAGCGTTCTTAATGTTAATGAAGTTCCCCCCATTTTGGTCTTATGGTGTAAAATTTAAATGGAAATAAAAAAAAGTGAAAAAGAAACATAACGGACTGACTGGAGACGATGAAATCCAATGTTTTCGAATTCGATTTAAAACTTTAATTAAAAAAGGACCCTCCGCCTCCGGTCCTAAACTTTATGAAGCTAGACAAGGGCTAGATACACGCTTTTTTTCTCTACTTCGTAAGGACTTTCATGATGAAATTAGCCAAAAAAGTTAAGAATGTCCTAAGAATAATGCCATCTTAATATGATAAGAATATTTTTGGATGACTTCGACCAAAACCAGGGAAAAAAGGCCAAAATCCCACCTCTTACTGGAGTTTGGGAACCATGATTATTTAGCTTCTTATGAACCTATAGATTATGTTTTGAGATTGTTCCCTGGTTGAAGTTAGGTCGAAAAGGGCTTTTTTGGTCAATCGATGGATTTTTAAAAGTCTCCAAATATATTCATCATGAAACAAAAAAAACGGGAGACGACAATTTTGTCGACAACTTTGTCGTCTCCCAAAAAAAACAGCATTTTTATAAAAAACCGTGTACATAAACAAAAGTAAAAAAATCAACGTCATACACATACTAAAAATGCTCATAAACGTGAGCTTCTAGTCTACTATCAATGTATATATATGATATATATCGTATAATAATCTCAAAACATTACTGTGTGTGATAACACAAAACACTTTTACTCTATCCAATATATCATACTGTGTATCTAGTTTGTTTTCAGGTTAATTCATAATGGTTGAATTGCTATTAATAAATACATTTCTTTCTATGAATTATATTATATCCACATTTTTAATTGAAATTCTGTGAGGCGAGTTATATCATCTAGTAAGATCACCATAGTAACGACATACTAAATGGATATACTAGCGTCAATCATGACGTAATCAATCGATTGACATCACGTTTGGCATTTTTTGGTACTTGAGGGGCCCTTGAGCAGCAATGAAGCTTCTGCAGTGTAAAACTTTCACCAGCGCTTTCAGTCCTTCCTATAGACAGCCAATCAACAAAACTTTAAGGGTCAACTTTATTGTGAGGATACATGCATAAGGTCGTAAGGTCTAAAGGTTTTCTCCCTCATTTCAGTCTCAGCTAATTCATTTTGTTTGATGAGTTGTCATTTAAATGTATTTCAGTAAAAATCTGAGAAAGATGGAAGCTTTTATGGCATGTTATAGGATTATAAATTTAAGCTAACTTTGTATCAAAAGGATTATTGATAAAACACCGAATGCGACTTTTTATGAAATCAACTCTATATATTGCGGCTTCTCTGAATTTGAGTAAATTCACACGTTATTTCTTAAGAAAATAACCCAAGGAATCTCAAGGTAGAATATAATTATATAAGATTCGGATAAAAGAGCGCTCTGTCTCTAGAGCCTCCTACTACTTATTGGAGGTCCGATCGGAGATATAAGTCAGCACGTGATAACAAAAACCTAATAAGCTTTTCTTAAATATATAACATTAATCATTCTCACAGCATGTTGCTCTTGAGACAAGCAATGAACAGAATGACACTTCTCTGAGATCGCATACAAGATTCTGTCATGAGATATCTTAAAAATCAAAGTCACTTTTGCGATCCCCTTATACCAAGGAACTTGCTTATACCACCAATGCCGTAATGTTTATAAATTAATTCACTCCTTTAAAAGCCTTTTCATAACTAAAACATATCTGCTACTCGGAAAACTTTCAAATCTTAGTGCAAAATACGCATTGTAAGAATGTTCAAGATGAAAATGAAAATCCAAAAATTAAGAATATCTGTAATCAGTTTTGAAAGCATATTACACGAACACGGTTTATAGGCTTTATAAGAAAATTCGAGATGAAATAAGTCATAAACTTAGCATTGTAATAATAATATCTTAGACATCAAATTACCACTGAAAGAGCTATTATGGATTTTTATCCTTATTTTTCAACACTATTCTTTGGAAAAATCTATCGTTAAAACCACACATTCTGTAGAAGAATTAAAATTCTGCTGGAAACGCGGTTGATAATATCCTCCAAAGCACAACCATATATTCCATGTCAACAAAAAAGAACCTTCGACTAGCCTTACATATCCAAAATAAACGAAAGGATTTTCACCTATTCATAACTACAGACCTCCTCCTAGTGCTAAATACATAATTGATAATTTTTTTGTAAGCGTATTATGATCAAATCTGTTTTAAAGATACTCTGTCCCTGAAACAAGATCAAAATCACTGTCTACATAAAGTCCAGTATGTCTAAATGTCTTACCAAAAAATCAGCCAGGTTACAAACTAAAATCAATATCCTCTTATGATAAAATGCTAAAATCAAATGGTTCGATAAATTGAAATAAAAGAACGAGCTTGCTCATCATAAATTCATTTAATATTAGTTATAATGTGGGTTGATATCAAGAAAGGGAAAATCTAAATTCACACTGATATACAAATCCCAAATTAATAGAAACTAAAGACATAAGAAGGAGCACGACCGATGTGCTTATATTATCCAAATATGGTCGAAAGACGATCTCCATCTTATTGCTTTCTACAGTACATTTCACAAGGTATTTTTTTCCTGGAGTTTAAACAAATGATGACACATATACGTAAAGGTCCCCCAGTAGATTTTTATTTGAAGTTTTGCGACTACAGAATATGAGATACCTATTTGAAAATAGTTTAATCCATGTTTAAAAAGAGATTTTAATGCTTGTACATAACATGTTTTAGTATACCACCCAGGATCTCACCTCCAGGAGAAAAGAGTAGAAAGGATAGGCACTGTTCTTATCGTTAAGTCTATAAAATTATGTAAAGTTTTAATGAATGTCGAATTGCTGAAAGTTATATCTCTTGATATACTCAACTTTCCTTACAGCTACCATTTTTTACATTAAATCAAACTTATATACTCTCAATACTCTATTCTTCTAAATAATCTCCACACTTCTAAATAATCCATAAAAATTATCCTTATCCCATAAAATATAAATCCAAGTTCAATTCACGATCATGAGAAGCAAAATCGTAGTATTCACTAAATACCCGACTAAAGATGAACAATTACCAACCAGTACACAATATTATAATCAACTTTTCAATCCACAGTTTACAAACAACAACAAAGTAACAAATTTCACGCCATGAATACAGGCGGAGAGAAAGAGGAAGAAAATTGCTTTTCAAAGAGCAGAATAATAATGCTTATCCTAATTACCTTCTTCTTTATTCATAGCTTATAGCCATGGCAATTAAAGTTAATAATACCAAATTAAGTATACTTAACATAACAGGATTGAAGCCATCAACAACAACAACGTCATCAAGTCACGGTAATTAAAAAAAAGTGGAAAATCGAATCAAAATGGGGTAAATCACCTTTCAGAAACAATCAGAGGTTACCAATCCTATTATCAACCTAATGTTCGAGAAATAGTGACCATCATTCTAGCCAACAGAATTTTCGAGAAAAACTTTTTTCTTCACGTTGTGTTTTGGAAAAATTCCAGAGCAATTAAAACATAGCCATCTAGTTATCATAAAGTCCTTAATCACCATGATGGAGCACTAATTGGTACCTTGATAATTACGAAACGAGAACATATTATTAACATCATCAACTGGACACTGCAATAATTTGATAATTTCAAAATACTCTTTCCCATTTCACCACTCTAACTAAAAATATCATAAATAGTAAATCAATAAAATAGTAAAATTTATGGAAAGTAATTCTTAATTATAGAAAATGTAAAAATTTTGTCTACCTTAATTCCCTTAATTTTCGCGCCTTTAATTTTCAAGCACCCCTTAAAAACTCCGTTTCGCGCATCCTTTAATTTTCGAGCGCCTTTAATTTTATCATTTTATCAAAGTGGTATATTCTTCCAAAATTTATCACTAAATTCAGCAAAAGCAATACTTTAAGTGTTTGAAACGGTTTAACCATACAAAACGAAAGGAGAAAACAAAAAAGAATTAATGAATATCCCTTGACGCTACCAAAACTATTGTGAAAGCTAAAAATAGCCAAAAATATATGTCACTAATTCGCGCACCTTTTTTTTTGCACGTCCAAGTGCGCGAGAAAATAGGCCTTTTTCGCGCGCCTTTAATTTTTGCGCGGCCCAAGAGCGCGAAAATTAAGGGGCACAAAAATTAAGGGAACTTAGGTAAATACTGCATTTTGGTTGGACAGACTCGGAATTGAATCCCAGGAATACAATTATCATGTCACACCAGCATCCCAATAGTTAGTGCCGTGTAATTATAAAATAGTCAACGTCAGGAATTCCCCTTTAAAGAAGGATCTGTGAAAAAGAAATTCCGCTAGTTTCAGCAAAATTGCCGTTCTCAAGACTTGATATTTCATTTCTGGGTAGCATTTCTTTCAGAACACCAGCAAAGACTCAGGTCATATTACGAGATAATGCTGATACAATATCTAATTCGAAAGATGAAGTTACTGCTTTCCTATCTTGAATCCGCAACTGCTAGAAAATGGATGGTGATCATAATTTAGTGAAGGACTTTATCCCAAAACGGAATGACATTTTCAACCTTCCGGATTCTCCTCACCGTAATCGTTTCACCTTCTAAAGCGTTCTTTTCGTAACATTCTTTCAATTCTGTCATGGCACGTTCTTCTAACTGCAATAAAATGAGATGAGACTAAAGTAGGTTGATGGTTTGAAGGAAAACCCGGACGGTGGTTTCTTCAACTCAAACCCGACCAGAGAAAATTGGATGGAGAAGGGGTAGTATACTATCCAAAGTATTTTGAAATTTAGTGTAACACAGGGACGCGATTTAATAGATTTGATGATAAGTAAAGAAAACTCGTGAAAAATTTTGGTCAGCAGAGAAATTCTCTTCAAAGGAGGGGGATGTCAGAAGGTCGACCCACCTTCCAACTATAAAAGAACAAAGGAAACAAAGGAATGACTTACTTGAATAACGGTCAAAGGTTTCTTTGAATCTCTAAAAAATAAAAAATAAATTTAATGTAACTGTAATCGGATGATTGGCATATTATCGTGTCACCACACAAAAATAAAATTACAGAATTTAGCGCAAAATTATAGAGTCAAAAAGATTTCATGCAATTGGTTTTTAAGTTGGTCTGAAAATAATTTGCAGACTGCACGAAATCTCAAACCAATACTTTTTAGTCCTTGTGCGAAATTCAACCCGCCCTCTAATTGCGCAAAATTAATTACGTGCAAGTAAATTTGTACTCAAATCATTATCATGCTTTTTTGTACTAGGAAATAATTTTCTGGGACGCATTATGAGTTTCTTAATTTCAAGTATACTTGATAAGTTGTTCTTTTTCATCTTCTTGGTCTTGAAGAACATTTGTAAAATATTGCACTCTTTTCTCCTTTTGGGTTAGTTGTTGTTGTTGGTGTTGTTGTTGTGTGCTTTCATTGGTGTTGGCTGTTTTGTTGGCCGTTGGAAGAGCACCCCAAGCTGACCTGAAAGAAATCAGTGGGAGATATAGATGTCTTATGATTCATGGTGACAGATCATACATTGGTTGATCAAAACCAAGGGCTTCAATTAAAATCAAAATCATTGCATATCACATTTCGTGCTACCTAGAATTTGAATTATACACGGTGGCTCTCCGTACGATACTTGACTAAAAGTGTATTGAATTGCCTGCTTATACTTACTGTTTCAGTGCATGGTTTTCTTTGATATTCATCTTCTCATCAAGTCTATCAATTTGAAAAGAGAACTTTTATTTAGGACTCCAACGGCGGACACTTATAGGGTATATTCTTTCCGCTACATATTATTGTAGCAATTTTTGTTCGATCTAGCAAACTCCCAGGCCATCCACAATTCGAGGAACGATAAAGCGGCTTTCAAATAAGTGAAAATTTCGAATAAGTGTGGTTATAATTACCGGGATCTTTGCATTATCGTCTTGTTAGAATTTGAAATATTTAAGTCTAAGTCGTGTCAAAGAACCTTGTACACTCGACTATAATTTATAACTAAAAAATCAACTATAGATTATAGATCGAATCAGGGATGACTCATACCTCCTGTTTTTTTGGAGAAAAACTTGAAGAAAAAATAGTAAACGTTTCTTAGTTAGACGTGTATTGATTTTCATCCCGGGGTGAAGGTATTAATTATCATGTTGTCTATGGTTAATGGTTAAGAAGCGGTTTGTTGTTTAAAACTATATCTTCAGTAGTTTTGCTTCGTTCCGTTGGTCCTCCTTGAATTATTCGAAAAAGTAAAATACAAATAATATAATCAATAAGAACTAGTGTTCAAAATTAAAAGCTTTTCTCTCATTGGTTAGGTACAATCGGGCGTTTGAATCTCAAAAGTTTTGCTTTATTTCGAAAGTTTTTAAAAACTGAACTGTAGATCAAAACATTCAAAACTGAGTTGAAGGATATCAAAAGCTCATGAGAAAGTGTCCAATACACGTCCAACACAAGTGTCCATGAATTCGCGGTCGATGAAAATATATGTATTGTAAAGAGCAAATGGTAGCCAAATTGTGCAGAATAGAATCATAACATATCTGTAGATCTTCGTGTTCGCTCTATTTGTTGTTGTTCCGCTAGCAACTCGTCTTCGCTGCGCTCGAGGAGAGTTATTTGAGAGGATGCTTGACATAAGATTGTTTTTGTGACAAAAATATCTTCAAAGCAACTTACAATAATTTCTTCTTGAATTTGGGTGGAACTTTATTATGTTGCTTCTTTGGAACGTTATTCTTCTCAATTCCTCCTCCTAGTCTGGGACTACTTTCTTCGCTGAGAAGGTCTTTGAACGATTTCACTGGAGGTGAAGGTGTACTTACCATCTTCTGACCCCTAAAACCATGAAAAATGCAACTAATAATTTCACATGTTGACAATTAGAAGTTCCATTTCTGGAGAAATCGCTCATCATAAAGTAGTTGAAGTTATATTATTATGGTTATATGAAATACTTCCTCAAGCATCGAATCAAAGACGTACACCTTCCGTGTAAAATGTCCGAGTTCAATTCCCACTCGGTGATGTAAGTCACTTGACAAGCGTGAATGAACTTACATTCACCCCGGGCAGCCCATAGCATGATGTGAGGGAAATTGGGTAGTCAAGTTAAGGAGCTTGGCGAACACGTAAGACTGAGCTATAATCGACAATGATAGCGTTGAGCTAATTATTGACTGCTCCTTCCTTCCTTCAAAAAGAATCAAAGCACTTCCATTGTCAAAATAAAGAAAAAGGACATTACCAGGGACAGGCATTTTCCTTCTTCTCTTCATTTCCCGTCGCAATATTAGCCTCTTCGCTTTCTGATTTACTCTGACTAGCTTGTCTTCTTCGTTCACGTTGCGATCTCTTTTTAAAGGGAGAAGGTGTAACTGGCTTCTTGGTTACCGCTTCTTCAGGTTCGAAAACTGAGGGTGATACTTTCGTGTCGATAGCTACTTGACTTGGTTTACCCCAAGAAGGTTTTTCAGCATCCTGAAAAGCAAAAAGACGTCTAATAAAAATGAAAATGTATTACAAATAAAGAATATGAAATTATGGTACTCGAAAACTCTGTTATTGGCAAAAGATCATCAGAGCCCAAAACCCAACAAAATTGTACCGTAAAACGCAAGAAAGTTAGCGAATTTTTAAAACTTACTTTCATTTTACGAGTTGTTGCTTCATTTGCTATAGATTGTTTTTTCTCAGCATGTTCTTGTGTCGTTTCCTCAATAATTTTATCCTTCTCAACACTTTTAGTTTGTTGATCATCATTTTTACTCTGTTGTTCAACATCACTTCGACTGCTGTTACGTCTTCGTCGTGCTTTGATTTTATTCAAATCAGAGGTGATCGCATTTTGTATTTCTTCTTCTTTACGATCAACTTCTTGATGATAAAACGATGGCTTGATGTTGCGTTCGTCCATACCAGCTACCTGTCGCGTTTGAAAACAAAAGTAGAACTCAAAACGTGCAAAGAAGAAAAAGCAACGTTTTAGATACGTTTTTGTAGATTAATTTAATCATTTCATTGGTAGGCATGTTGTATGTCAAAGAATTTTCTAGAAAATCTACTACATTCGAAGCTCTAATTAGCGGACACAATCAACCCGCTTATTAGAGCTGCCCGCCTTTTGGGGTGTCCGCTAATTGGAGCTTCGACTGTATCATTATTTCCCGCATTTTTTAATTTTCGCGCATTTAACCTGCGAGAAATAATTAAAGTTTAAGAGCTGTTGAAAATAAGGGTTCCGCTAGTAAGTTGGGATAAATTCGCGCAAATACCCTAAATGCAAAATATAGGGCGGTTCCAAAAGCACATGAATAAAATGCCTCTTTTAATATTTGCGAATCATTGCAAAGGTGAATTTGACGAGTTCAAAAGAAAGGGAGTCGAATGTCGAATGAAACTGTTTAAGGAACTGAGAATGGAAACAAACATCATAAACGCTGAAATTGTCTGTTTAGTACAATAAGGTCGTATTTATTTACCAGATATTTGTATTCGTCGCTCAAGATCTTTAAATCTTCGTCTGACACATTTTCCAGTAACCTTTAAATAGAATTGAATTCGTAAGTAAGTAATTAAGTGATTAAACTAATGGCATCGAAACCGATGATAAACGTGTTGTATTTGCAAAAGATTGGTATTATTCCCTAAAAGTACCTGAGGTTTAATCATATTCTCATTCAAGAGTAAAAGAAACTTTGACAATTCCCGCGATATATCTTGCGTTCAACTTTTCAAACATATACTCTAATATCTAAACCCATCAAATTGAAACTCTTCTGATGACAATAACGATGGCATACCTTGCATCAAGGAAATATGGCAGGTTCAATGCGATGAAATCACAAGTGAACACACGAAGTTGTTCAGCATTGTACATGCACGAGAACTGGAAAATATCCACCGCATTCTTCAACGTCACTGAAAATGGGGAAAAAATAAAACAAGAATAGTTGGCCTGAATGCGTTGAGTTTTGACTCAAAAATCATGAAACCAATATTTTCTAAATGCTTTGAGACACCATACCCATACCAGTTGTTTGGAAGTTTTTATAAGATGCTCATATAATTGGTTATTCAAAACAATAGAGATGACGCGTTCTTTAGAAAAAGGTAATAAAATGTTATTCTCCGAATGGTTAAGACCAATCCAATGAAGAAAACTCTTGTAAAATGCTCAACTTGACCCACACATACACCATACACATGATATGCGTAAGTTAGCATTACATCATTTCTGCTAATGGAAACACCTAAAATAGAGGGCAAACTCCGGATTTTTCAGGCGCGTTTCCGTTAAAGAAAAATGACGTAATCATGAACGTCACAGTAGGTAATCGGAAATTGTAAATGGATGAGAGAGAGTATTATTTTTGTCCAAACTGTACTTCTTGCATTGAATTCACCTCTGTTTCACCACTGGTGATGAAGGGCAAAGAATATGATCCAAAACAAATTCCCGTCAAATGAACCCTAAGCGGATTAATTTTCGCGTGGAGTTAATTTCGCGAATTTGCCTGTTTTTCACTTATATTCTTTCATTTTTTCGTAAGGTATTTGGGCAAAAAGCACGAAATAAAATTTCGTAAGGATTTAAGTTCATAAAAATGGCCAAAAATCGCGAAATCAACGGAAATTAATCCACGCAAAAATTAATCCACTTGAGGTAGATGACGTCACAGACTGACCTTTCTCGGATAGGCAGAGTTCGCAAAGTTCTTTCAAGCGCAATATCAATAGCTACAAGAAGAAAACAGAAGTGATTTAAATACACGTACACTTTAAATCTAGCTGTTTTTCTCGCTGGAGAAGATATATGAATCAGTTATACATAATTTATTGGGCATTAACGATGGGACGAGACTTTTGGGGATTGACAACCTCCATAAATAACAAGCTGAACATGATTGGGCCTACCTTGAAAAAAATTATTCTGAAAAGCTTGCTTTTGAGAAAAATTGAGAAGAATATGTAAAATTTGAGAAAGAAATTGAGTGTCCGGAAAAAATTGGAATTTTTCTTTATTTTGGGCAAAACCATTTTTCCACGTGTACCCTACGTAGTCGGTAGGATATATTATTACTCTGTCTATCAAAAATCTCTTTTTCATTGTTTCATAAAATAATACATTTTGTAATGAAACACGTGAAATGGAAAAGTGAAAGTTTGTGACGAAACAGTGACGTCATCTCAGGTCCGTCGTAAGGTTAGCTTCATTAGATCATAAATAATATTAATTATAAAATATGTGGGCAAATATTAGAGGTTTTAATGAAAATCTTGCAGAATCTTGGTATAAAATAAAATCTGTCATATAATTAACCAGGAACGATATGACTTTTTGTGAAATTTATTTCGTATCATTTTGAAACACTTTGAAATAGCCCTCACTACGTTCGGGCTATTTCAAGTGTTTCAAAAAGAAACTCGGGGTATTTATCCCAAATTTCCCTCAAAGTCATATCATTACTATTACTAATTGAATCTAAATTTCCCTAAAAATGTTCCTTGATGTCAGTTCTTCTTCATCCCATATCGAACCTTTGCTTTTGAAAGCTCATTTATCATCAAGGAACATTTCCTGTTGAAGATATTCTCGTGTATTTTTCTTTGGCTTCAAAAGTATAATGTAAAGTTTGCTACCATGAAATATCATCACAAACAACAAATTTGCAATAGTTATAATATTTGTCTTTTTGAAGAATTTGAAGTGGAAAATAGGTCATGTATATTACGATGCTTGTAAAGGATGAATAAGCAATTAGCATTGCTTCTTTGAAAGGTCCAGGAAGATTACGACCTCAATAAGTTTGGATGGTTGACATCAAATATAACAAAATTATCAATATGATTTATACATTTATATTTGAATTTGTATTACAACGGTAAACTCTCTCGTATTCAGTTTAAGTTTAACATAATTGGAAGATTCAGTGGATTTAATTGAATAGTTGATTGTATTGACAGAAATGCTTACCAATAACAACGTTATGATTAAATGAAGATTTGAAATATCAAAGAGTTATTTTTGTTGCTTTGTGTGAGATGTAACTTCGAATTGAATGTTAACAAAAGACATTGGTAAAAATCAATGTATAAGGAAAAAACACCAGGAATGAAGTGTGAGGGTACTCGATCTCGAAACTACCGTACGTTTGGACAGAAATCAGGGTTTCAAAATTGGACCCTTACAGTGCACTGCAATTGCTGAAAAACCGACCCTTACAGTGCGTTTGAACTAATGAACCAATATCAGAAAATGCCTAAAAACATTTTCAACCGCGAAAAAAGAATTTTCTCAAAAAATTAGGCTTCGTCACATTCGAGGGTTTCTGGATACCCATCTGTGTGCAAAATAATCATAACAAACTAATGAACAATCTCGAGAAAAGCTAATAACTATAAAACGAACTAACTAACTAACGGACAGAGGTTAATTTATAGGATCTTCAGGTAGGCCCGCGTAAGATTTTCACGGAACCAAATATTTGGCCCATTCTTAGATACATCGAAAATCCTCCTCCGCTCCATCATAAAAAAAGAAAAACATTTTAACATACTTGATCGGCACACACCAAAACTTCACCAATAAAAGTGACGTCATTGGATGCTAATAAGAAAAAATATAATCACAAACATTAAAATTTCTTTTACATTTACTTAGATATTATTTCATCGCGAGCTTAGAAAAGCCAAAATAATACGATATATAGTATAATAATATTATCAAAGATCTCTACAATTTTCGAAAAATACCCTTCACAACTACATGTTTTTTTATAAGAATTGGTGTTTATTGGTCAAAATCGTCCTAAAAATATTCTTAACATATTCTCAAATACTTACGTACTAAGAGAGTAATATAAAAACATTTAATTGAAATACAAAAAAATAGGTAAGCTGATGAATCGGATTTTAGATGTATTTCATAATGCAAATTATATTCTTATAAAAGAATATAAAAGTGTGTACCGTGAGATTACAGCCTTCTGAGACAATGAGGTATCTACCTACCAGCTAAGCGTTTGATGTTTCCGGTGTAAAGAAAGTTGATGACCACATCCAAAATATTTGTTGGTATTGGTATTTTGATGGATGACGTTGATCGAGATGACTCCATCCAACAAAAGTTCAACATGTTCTGAAAATATTCTGAAATTGAGAGAAAATATACAATAAATTATCAAAGAGTATTGAACCAAATTTTGACACAAAAGTGATCCTAAAAAAAGAGTTTTTCCCTTTTTTTCGCATTAAGGAATCTTGAAGTCTGACAATTCAACATAATGTTCCAGAACAATATACCCTCCTCTGAGCACTGAGCGTTATATTTGTTTATATACTTACTTCACGAAAAGAATTCATGCAATATTTTGCCACTGTAAACACTTGACAATATAATATAATGCGTTTATTAACTGATCAATGGATCTTTGGGACTTATGATAATTCTGTCTGACCAAAAGTGATTATTACCTACCAGATCTACTGGTTAGAATGCATTTGTGGCATTTAAAGATTTCTTTATCTTCCGATTCTATTGTAACATCGGAACATTCTGGACTGAAAAAAATAATTATTTATTGACAAGTGTATCGAAAGCGGAATGGCTCTGCAAAGAAAGCAAGTACCTTAAAGGTAGAGGTCTTTTTAATCAGCTTTTGTATTGAAGTATTTTAATGCCCTCTATTAGTTGACTTCTAGAAAGTTAATGGGATTGTTAAAAGTTTGGCACCCTAGCTAGGTAGAGAGTAGTTTCCATTCTCATTTTTGCGCACTTCGGGGTCTCTGCGTGAAATCTAATTAATTTCTACCGTTTAAGGTAAACGAGCCTTTTTGATGTACAAATGGACAATATATATGAAATTGTTGAAATTATTTTATTCAAAGCATTAGAGTTTTTCACATTCGATAGTGATGTAGTAGTATACTTACAATTTTCGCCATGCTTCAAATGAATGCAATTTCATTGGTTCAGTTTTCTTCTTCTTTGTCCTGAAAATAAGAGAAAGTAGTTTTTACGTATATATACGTTTTGAAAAGGTCATTTTACCGGTACACAGTCTTTTGGTCATAACTCCTGACCACTTGAGATT